>OX155956.1:18120959-18123459 GCA_944548615.1 Micropterix aruncella
ATATATATATATATATATATATATATATATATATATATATATATATATATATATATATATATATATATATATATATATATATATATATATATGTGTGTGTATGTCTTTATGTATGTATATGAGTACCTACGTCGGTTATGCTTCCCTACCCAAGTCAGAAATTAAGTCGTATGCCCAGATACAGACTATATTCGCCCTAGTTGGGTAGGCGCTGAGCATGGTCCGTCGATTACTTCGCACCATTACGTGGTTTGACCATTTTTATGTATTTCCGCATTTTATATTATGTTTGAAAATAAATTTATATTGCCAGTCACAGGCGTCAGTGCTGGCACCGAGGACTGACTCACATATATATGAATATGAATATGAAGTGACTCACATTAAATTAAATTATTGTTATATCCTTGAAAGTAGGGAATTTTTAGGTAGGCCATATTCAAAAGAGTTGGGGATGCTAGACAATAAATATCGATTAATTGGCATACCTCTCGCTGCTTTCGGAAAGAAGTGGCTTTCCGCGGAGGGCTTCGTGGCCGCAGAACTGGTGACGTCGGCAGAAGGCTCGAGGACGAGGTCTGCGCTACGAGACGCTGCCGCTGAGGTGGCGGCGTCGCTCGCATCGTGAACGGAGAACTCTTCGGAAAATGGCTCGCCGCCATGGGTTTCCACGCAGTTCTCGTCGAACCACCGGGAGAGAAAGCTGGAACATGGTCATTCGGTTAATATAGTATTCACGAGGGATTTGTAATGCACTACCGCACTTTTAGGACACAGAAAAGCATTTCGAATAAGTCCTTTCATTCGTAACATTCAGACGGGAGAAGTTGGGCGCCATTTTAATTTACTAAAAAAATAATTATAGTAAATATTTTCACAAAACCATATGAGTCCCATAGGAAAGCTGAAATGCAAATAGTATGTCAACGAACCTTCTGCAGTGTCTAAAAGTAAACTATTTTATTAAAAATTATGAAAATGAAAATTAATGAAGATTATATATATATATAATCGATTATATATATATATAATAGAAAATTAATGAAGATTATATTTCCCCAAGATCAAATGGATTAACTCGTCAGAGAGTGGTGCAATCCCAGTTCAATATACTGACAGTCTCAGTTGCCATTTTATCGATACCTTGTCATTTCTGCTCTTGAATCAATATAACACTCAGTATAACAAGTTGGACAGAATATTAGACCTCGTACTTAGTAATTTAGAATGTACAGTTGAGACTTGCTCAAATCCTTTTGTTCCTATAGATGAATACCACCCAGCTCTTCTGATCTCGATTCCAATCTCCTTAAAATCACTTAACTGTAATGCTCGAGTCATAAAATTGTTCGGGCAAGCAGATTACTCACTTATTAATGAAGCACTATCAAAGGTTGACTGGGACTCAAAAATTAACAATTGCGAAATGGAATTAGCCACCATACGTTTCTATAAAGTCCTTAATGGTATCATCAGCGAGCATGTACCGTCGAAAACTATTTCGCATCGTCAATTTCCTCCTTGGTATGATGCATCATTGATCAAAATAATCAAAGAAAAGCACAAATTCCACCGTAAATGGAAGATAACCGGTAATCTCGTCCACTATGAGGCATTTTCAATACTTAGAAGACGCCATAAAGAATTAAATAGTCTTCTTTACGAAGCCTATATAGAGAAGTCTGAAGAATACATAAAAGACAACTCAAAATTCTTCTGGAAATATGTAAAATCTAAACGATCCACCCCCGGTATCCCGTGCGAAATGAATTTTAATTCTGATGTAGCCACGAGTGGTCCGGATATATGCAAGTTATTTTCTCAGTATTTTCAATCAGTTTATGAAAACCACGATCCTCATATTGACTTCCGCGTACCTAGTTACCCCAACCAACAATCAGTCGACATATACGACGTACGATTTGACGAGGAAACAACCTATAATTATTTGCGCAAAATAGATATAAACAAAACCGCTGGCTCTGATGAAATACATCCTATATTTGTCCTTAACTGTGCATTAAATTTGGCTTATCCACTAACGACATTGTTCCGTAAATCATTAATAGAAGGCGTTTTCCCCAAAATATGGAAACAAGCATATATATGTCCAATATTTAAGCAAGGTTCGCGAAATAATGTTCAAAATTATCGTCCAATATCAAAACTCCCAATATTTAGTAAGTTAATGGAAAAACTCGTATTCGAACAATTATTCGCAGCTGTTCGTTCAGTCATAGTCCCAGAACAACACGGATTTTTCAAATCAAGGTCTGTAGAAACCAACCTTATTACCTTCACTGATTCTGTCCTTAAGTCTATGGATAAACGTATACAGGTTGATGCTCTATACACAGATTTTTCTAAGGCATTTGATAAAATAAATCATAACTTACTTTTAAAAAAGTTATGGGCTTTGGGGATTAGGGGTGACTTGTATCGCTGGATTTCCTCGTATATCGCATATCGGACTCAAGCGGTAGTTGTTCAGGGTTATCAA
>OX155956.1:18128459-18314315 GCA_944548615.1 Micropterix aruncella
GGTCTTAAAGAGAAAGATGGATTTTCGTATTTTGGCCGTCAGAATACCGATATGAATATCCCATCTAATCCCATATATCAATTTGTATGTTAATATGTATGTCAATATGTATGTCAATATGTATGCTGGATATTTTAGTACAAACGCTTTCTTTAATGACGATTTCTTTAGATCTATTAAAGATTATTTTTGATTTTTGAACTATTTTTAATCTATATTTATATTTTTTATTTATTTCTTTATTTTTTTTTAATTTGAAATTACCTATTTATCCTACTAAGATTATTTTAATACTTTGACCGTGTGATTATTATTTCTTATTTCTTTGATTAGCATTTTGTGTTTTTTTTAAATTTCTTTATCTCCTCTCACTCTTTTAGATTAAGTTGTTTGAGTACTAATGCATTGTATACTTATAATATACGATGTTATATGTCATTGTTAAATGTAATTTATTTGGATTTATTAGATAGTATTTTATTTAGATTCCTTTTTACATTAAATAAATAATTTTAGTTATTGCGCTTAATTTATATGCTAATATAAAATCGTCTGGAAACTATAGCACTGGAACGGGTATATAATATCCCAGTTGGGCGGCGCTGAACAAAAATAGCTACGAAGTGTTCATTTAGTTAATATTTCGCCATTGGTCATTTGTTTATATAATGTAGCAATTACAATAATTTTCGATTGTGACTATTAAATAAATACATATATAACAGGACAGACATATCTGACATATCGGAGTAGTGAAGACTAGAGTAAGTCGCGGTTCACATCTTTGATCTATACTCTATGTTTTTCTATACTACGAATGCCATCTTACCGTAGATCAAAATCTGGCATATACAGAGGGTTTGGCCAGGGTATTGTCAATTTTATTACTTTCCCGGCCCACTAACCGTCGATGAGGGAAAGTATTGTGAACGCGCATTTTTGTCTCGAGATGGAGACGGAAATATCCATTTTGAGCCCCCTGAGACAATAAAGGCAGATTGAAGTCTGTCTGTTTGTCTATGTGTATGTGTTCTTCCACGATAGCGCCCAAACGCTTAATCCGATTGAGCTGAAATTTGGCATGCAGCGTCATTTGGTCATGGCAAGAGTTAAAAAGGTTGTGATAAAAATCGATCCACCACGGCCACGCACCAGTCATATTTCAATTTCGAAATATTGGACTTAGAGACTCGAACTTTGGTAAACAGATATCTCGTTGGGTCGAAATCATATTGTAAAATTTTGGTTGGAATATGTCATATACAAGCTACAGTAATATTATTTCAATTCCGTTATACATTTAATTGAATATTTATGTCATCTGTTAACGCTTGGCCCAACCCTGACCTTAGCCGTGAAACGAACCGCGTTCGAGGCAGACGCAAAGGAACCAATCCGGGCTCGTTCGCCGAGAGAGGGTGCTCATCGATTTTATTCATGAAATTAGAATCTAGGTGAAATCAGTCCTTGGCTGCTTGCCGGGAAAGTCTGGGGTGACACAACATTTCACAACGTTTCACCGCTTCGTAAGGGAGAGGACCGCGCAAGCGACCTCGAACTCGTAACCAATCGAGAGACTGGAGTAATCTGGTCACAATTGGAAGTAAGGGCGTGAGTGTCGGCCCACCGGGTAACATTCCTGGCTATCTCGCGGTTAAGGCATTGGCCTCTTACGGGCTTGTGGCGTAGCTAGACGGTGGACTGTTTTGTCCCCAAGTCTTCTGCGTTCACTTCGAGGGAGATAGAACGACTAATCGTTAAAACTTCCTGAGGTGACGGGCTCACCCGCTGTAGTCGACAACCCAATTTGACACAACAGATTTTCTTGAGTTGATTTCGTCATAGCTATTGTCTAGTCTAGTTTTAATTAATAGGTACATACATATGTGTTGATTTAATTTTGGCCCTGTATCCATACATACAAATATTGCAAGTGCTTGTATTGCGGTAAG
This sequence comes from Micropterix aruncella, assembly GCA_944548615.1. Lineage (NCBI taxonomy): Eukaryota > Metazoa > Arthropoda > Insecta > Lepidoptera > Micropterigidae > Micropterix > Micropterix aruncella. The sequence goes on from OX155956.1 coordinate 18,130,412, forward strand.
TCAATCGAAAATGTAGGTCAGCGAGGCGAATACCATGTTCTACCCTCTCGGTTTGAAAAGGAAGGCAGTTTTGCAGGCGCTTGGGTTGGGCATGGGCTAGATTGAGCTGGCCGTCGCATAAATATCCATTATTGCGCTGCGTTACACCCAGAAGGCGTCAGAGGCGACGCCTTATGAATATTACTCAGCTTCTCCACCTGAAACGGGGCTGCCACAACAAAAATGCAACCGTAAATATTTTAAGCGGGAACTTTAATATGAAAGATTTAGTTATAATTAGTATGCAAAAACATTGTCGTCTTTAACAAAGTTTTTGCATAACTATCATGATAGTTGTCATGGCTGTAATATTATATTCAATATTACCTACTTACAAATAATCAAAATATACTAATGTCATTAAATAGTAAGAGAGAATAATATATTAAAAGGCGGTATTTATGTGGTTGATTGAGAGGTGAGCGAGATGAGCGAGAAATTCTTGTTTTTTCGTTGTTAACAACTACTCTTTCAAACGAGTCACATAATTATTATTTGATGTGGTAATAGACACTTTCACGGAAAAGAAAGCTCGACGTGTAAAGCTGTAGCAAGATTAAACAGCAAAATTGCTGGGACCTAAGGACTGAAGGTGTAGATACGGTCTGGCTTGTCTGCACTGGATGTAAGTAGCCTATATTAATGTCACACACGAGGAAATAATATTAGTAATTAGGTAATAAACAGAGCACATTTATTTATGGGGCTCTCTAGACGATCAAGCATGCTTATCTAGCATCGCTTCGCGGGCTGAGAGGGGATCGTAAATCGCAGGATATATGCAAATATATTTTTTATGGGAGGGAGGTTAGGTTACCAGGGAGGCAGGTTAATTAGAAGTAATTGATGAATGACGTGAATCCCTGGTATAAACTACAATATTAGGCATTTTTGGTAAATATGAAAAAAAGCATTTTCCTGCGGTTTACGATTCCTTCCCAGGCCGCGACGCCAGCAAGCTTGATCGTCTAGAGAGCCTCTAAGGGACCCTATTAAAAATCCTACCCACTATATGGTTTTGTGAGTTTTTATAAATCATTAATCTCAAAAACTTGAGGGGAAGGATGCCAATGTTAAGTTTTTGCCCCTACTCGGATAATCGTATATCGGTAGGCTAAATAGTCAGGCTTACAGTTGTAGTACAGAATGAATATTACTATAATTGAGAATTTCTATACATTTTTCCAAACTTAAATTCATAGTGACAGCATATTTTAAATTATTCTCAACAATAAATATTAAATATAATTATTAAATTTAGTGAATAAAGTGCAATTATGCAGTCTGGATTCACCCGCGGTTGACACAGGATGCGTCCCGAATGTACTTGATCGCCGTTTGCATATCGGTCTAATTATAATGGGAAGCAAAAGTATATAGCAAAAGACCGAGTCAATGGGGGTATAACCATTCCCAACTGGGCAACCGATTGAAGAGGTCTCAGCGGCCTAAGCTCCTAAATAGTCTTAAAATGTCTGGTGCAGAAGGCAACGGGACACCACTGCACTATATATCCCTAGTAGTTAGCAATGGAAAAGTAAAAAATAGCAATGGCAACGAGTGCCCGTCGGCTACGGAACATCTTTTCCGGATGGCGCAAGACCGACAAAAGTATTCAGAGCTAACCTCCAGTAATATAGGCACTTCGGGAAGAAGAAGCAGAAGATATATTTTATATATTTTTTAAATTCCTATTTATTAACTAAGGAAAACACACAGCATGACATAGTATACAGAAATACAAAAATGTATATATTCTAAAAAATAAAAGCGGATACGAATCTCCTTTGAATTACAAATTGATATTTATTTAATTCCATTAAATGTTACTAATTTTTGGCTATGTCCTAATACAAACATATTACAATTGCTTGAGATGAGTGTGGGTTCGTGTATGTTTTCTGGTAGAGTAAAGTGTGTATGTGTGTGTGTTAGTGGGAGGGTGTGTGTATATGTGTGTAAGTGTGAATGTATGCGAGAGAGGGTAAGTATTCGTTTATCTGTATGTGCTCGTGAGTGTGTGTGTGGTTTAGAATTTAAGTGCGTATTTATATTATATTGTATTTATATACTACAATGTATTATATTTTAACGTGTAGTAGAAGAAAGCGTATATAATAAAGTGTCCATAATTAATAAAGTACAGTAACATATGGTCCAATCTCCATAGTAAATAAAGTTATTTCAAGTCTTAGCGTATTACCGTCAAACAACTACGGATTGGCGATAAAAATGTCAAACAATTTCACATTTTCTTTTTACGACTGATTCTTACCTATAATACTGTCGACAACAGCTTTTAGCATCGGCCGATGCCTCAGCACTCGCTCTAAACGCATTCTTGGCCAGCATAAATATGTACACATTTCCTCTGCAATGATGGTAACCTGGAAAATTACAAATGACTAATAGAAAAAGACAGAAATTTTCAAATTATCATGACGATTTGTGAAGCAGTAGTATTTGTTGCACACATTATTGTTTTATACAAAACGTCAAATGTAGAAATATAAATATAATAGAAAATATTAGAAAGACAATACGCTATAAGTGTATGTATAAGTGTAGCGTAAAGTTGTAAATATATCAACTGTAGTGACAGAAGTATCCGGTTTAACAGCTTTTATACGTATGTTATATGTTATATTGTGTCATTCGGTGTCCCTCAAGGTAGTGTTTTGGGTCCAATTCTCTTTTTAATCTACATCAACGAATTGTGCGAATTACCTGTTAATGGTAGAATTGTATCCTTCGCGGACGACACTGTCCTTCTTACTGCGACTAATAATTGGAATGATACATTCTTCAAAGCTCAAAGTGACTTGGAACTGGCTAAAACTTGGATCGACAACCATATTTTAACGCTAAATGCTGCGAAATCAAAATTTATCACTTTCAGCTTGCGGGGAAATCCCAGCCAGGTTCTCAACCAAACACTTGCCATTCATACCGACAAATGCTTGGATAAGAATAGATGTGTATGTACTAAATTAAGCAAATCTGCAACAGTCTCCTACTTAGGCATAACGGTAGATGAGAAGCTATGTTGGGAAAATCAGATTGCAAATTTGAGTTCGAGAATTAGAAAGCTGGTTTATGTATTTCTTCGGCTGCGCAACATTCTGTCCAAAACAACCATAAGAATGGTATACATGGCCTTGTGTCAGAGTATTTTGTCCTACGGAGTCGCGGCATGGGGCGCTACTACTAATGATAATCTGGATAGATTGACAAAAGCGCAGAAATTATTATTGAGAGTAATTCACAGGAAAAACCGACGTCATCCATCTGCCTTGTTATTTTCCCAATCCCATGTGCTATCAGCTAAACAGTTATTCATTAAACAAGCGCTTCTTGCATTCTACAAATCTAGAGATGACCACGCCCGAACTCAAAACAATCTGAACACAAGAATGTCCGCGAGTATCAATTATATAATTCCGTCAGTCAGGACAACATTTGCCCAGAGACATATATTCTACATAGCCCCAAAATTATATAATTCCCTTAGTGAAGACATGAAAAATTATCCTAACATAAAAATATTTAAAGCAAACCTTAATAGATGGCTACTTAATAAGGGATATGTAAAATCTGATCAACTTCTTTGCAACGCACGACAATTTATTTAGTATCACTTATCTATTTTTCTTAATTAAATTTTATTAAATTACAACTATAAATGTATATATTTATTACATAGCTATATTTTTTATAAAATTGGTATATTTATGTATATATACAGGTGGTGGGTCCAAATAATTTATTTAAAATAAAAAAACACTTCATTTCTTAAAATTGCATAAAAGTATGCACATCTAGAGACGGGCCAAATTATCGCCTAGTTAGATGTGCTATTGGCAGTAAAGGTCATGTAAGATGTGTTAAACCTCCCTATATTAATTATTAAATAATTTATATAATTATTATAAGATTACATGACCTATGAATGAACTGTATACCTAATCCTATGTACCTAAATAAATAAATAAATAAATAAATGTATATTTTCCGTTTCTTTATTTTATCATAACTTCTGACAGCTTGAACAAATTTATAAGTTTTGGTATTGTTAGAATCGTTATGTTATCCTGAGTGTCATAGGGTACGTGCCACGACCCGTTGTTCTCAGATACGTAGAAAGCAGCGTCTTCAATATAAATCACAGTTTTACGTGTTGTCGTGTTGACAGTCATCATTTGACATTTTTTTTTTGTACCTTGTCAGAAAGTGAACTATTGAATTTATAATTATTTTTATTACGGTTTTATATGAAATATTTGTGGTTTGTGTATTTACCCATATAGATACATGAATATTTTCGGAATATACTCACCCAATCAGACCTTTTATAAAAACTAAATACGATATATTTATGTTAATTTATTCACGCTTGCTTGAATAAATTCACGTTAATTAATGGACTTGTTATTTGGACAGTTAATGTACTCTATAACACTTCGGATGACACAGTGATTCTAAAGATATCACACAATTCCAAATCGGTTCAAGTGTTTAGAAGTTATAGTGGAGTAAATAAACGGAAAACATACATACATAGATGAACCCTGAATACATTACACTCCTTTTTTGTTGGGCAGTTATGTAAAAAGGTAACGTTGTTTGAAGACAAAAATTAAATGTATCCTGCGAGACTAAACAAGTAATGCAATTTACGCATTGAAAAATACCTACAACATCGATATCTACATAAAAATAATATTGGATTTAAACTCTTAAAATTTTTTTTTCTATCGTGTTTAGTTACATATTCAAAAGTTAGGACTTCGCGAAACTACGGCTTTTAAATCTTACTGAAAGTAGAGAATGTGAGAATTTTATGCAGGCACCATAAAAGTTCTTCACAATTCAGGCACCATTAAAAGTCCGCTAAGGCTTTTGGTTGTTAATGACTCACAAAGACAATATAATTGGTTGTAACACACACGATGACTCGAAGGTTTAAAAGTAAGATTTATAGCCTCCCCTGCGAGCTGTAGCTACGTCTCGCCGCCGTATAATGCCAGTTAAAGGTTAATTATTACCTGGAATACGTCGTCGGACTGTTCCCTGTTAGCCTCCCACTCCGGGGAGTCGAGAAACTGGTGCGGGTGGATGTAATGCAAGTGAGTTTGCTCGCAACTCACCCTTAACCTGAAATTATACGAGTTCGTCTAAGTTTTACGGTACATAACCCAGATATGCAAATTACAAGTGAATTAAAATGACAAATAGGCGAGGAGCATGTTTCGGTGATGTCGTTCGTGACAGAAATGTTGCCAAAGTGACATTCGTCGCATATTCTGTCCATTATTGGCTTGAAACTTTTTCTTGTCATTATTTTCTCTTTTTCGGTTCATAATGACAGTATCTATGGCAGTTTTCCTTTACCGCACTGACTTAGTAGTAGTATGCACGAAAGTTATGCTGTTATTTAAATTTTCGATTTTGAGTTTTCACTATATTTTGAGGCCCCACGGATGAATAAATTGAACCTCCCCCCCCCCCCCTCTCCCAATCAGGAGTCACCCTAGTCATTAGTACTTACGAGGCGGTAAACCGAATATTCCAGGGGATACATTTTAGATATCGAGGAGCACTTGCCTTTAAGGAAGGGAGGAAAGGAAATCAAACAAGTCTTTGGACAGCCAATGACTTTTCGAGAGAAAAGACCTTTCGAGAGATTATACATGGGTATAATCGAGAGATTATACATGGGTGTAATGTATGTATAGGGGTTTTGATTGAATTGCTGATTCCGGAGGGAGCTAATGGGCTCTTGCTGAGTTGGCCACGAAGACCCATTCTGTTCAGGGTTGGTCACACTCACGGGTCAACACCCATCCGGCGGCCTCCACGCATGAAGTGCGGGCCCGAAGAGGACGCTGGCCTTAGGGCTAGTTACCCCTAGGAATCAACCTTCTGGCGCTCCTGGACGGTCTGCGCACGGTGCAGCGTAAGCCAATCGATTGTGCACTCTGACTAATTTAATCCCAAAAGTCCATCTAAAAATTAACCATCTAATGAGAGTTGCGGATTCGGTTAAATGTGTTGGCTGACGAATATTGATGACAAGTTGTCCTAAAATTTATATATAAAACACGTCAAATCCAAACGGTCGACAGCGTGTGTGGTCCAACTCGGACTGTGGTCCATGCGTATGAATTAACATAACGCGTAACGGTGTCGGTGCGACGTTAGTTAGCGTGTTGTAATGTTAAAACATAATGTTATTTCATTACGTCGCGACCTTGGAATATCGCTTCTAACATAGCAGCATGTAGTAGTATACGGTTATAGCCGGAAACATGAATCATGTTGAAACTACAGTATACTGTAATTTTAGTGTTTACCGTAAGGAAACTGTTAATACATATAATAGAGTAATGGAGTTTCAACAAAATTCCTTGTAATTCTATAAAATTACGATTGAAACATCGTTATTCTGTACAAAACAGTAATATCAAAATGGTAATGTAAGAATTAATCCTTTTTCTCAGCGTAACACGTAATAGAAACTTCATGGGTAGTTTGCAGGTGATAATGGCTTATGCTCTCGTTGAACTACATCTGTGCTATGGTATCCGACTGTGGGATACTACAGCGCACATCAAAGATGTGTTCAAATCACAAAAACGAAACATACGTGTGATAGGGGGCGTAGGTTCACTGCCGTCATATTGAGAACACATACTAGGGGTATTGATCATCTATGCAATTTTTTTGCTAATTTTACCGCAATTAGAACTCGGCAATATTCTATGACAAATTCATCGGCATGACATGAGGATCAATACCAATTACCGCGAAAACAATTATACCCCGAACAATGACGTTCCACGCTAACAATTTATATTTGGTGTATTACATTGTTAAACGGTTGCCTGAGGGGCCTAGAATGTGTAACGTCCCTTTCGGGATGCAAAAGGTATGGCCGAGTTTTTACTTCACAAGTTTAGGGGAATAAATTAAAGATATTGTAATGTTTACATGCTTATTTCGTGTACACCTACTGAAAATTAATATGTGAGCACATAAAGACATCGAGAAGTAATATAATAAAAAATAATAACTCTTTAAAAGAGATGTAGCTAATATAATTATTTGTTAAGTGGGTAACTTATAATTAAGAAATAATGCGATATTCTTAAACAGTAATTCCTAAGATAAGTTTAGCTAGTGTTTTAAGTTCTAGGAATTTCTAGCAGGGCTTTCCTCAATTTGTCTCAACTTGAGCAATCGGAAGCCTTTGAATAGTCTGTGAAATAAAAGAACTGAGAAGAGATGCATTCAAAAGCACTTACTTTCCCTTAAGAAGTATCGACAGTCTCTCGTCCGCTGATGTGACGTCCTCAACGGCGTAGGCCTCGCCGGCGTCCAGTTTTAACACCCGGGCTTCCTTCGCTAACTCTTGGAAATGCTTTTTACTCACTTTCAGCGGCTTGAACAACTTCAGGTACAAGTCTGTTAACTCTAACGATAATGCAGGAGGAAGAAACCTGCAAATGGAAAAAGGTTTGTGATAATATTTAATATTACCAAATTTTAAGCGAATGCTGAGGTTGTGGCTATAATATTGATATTTAATTACCTATTTTTGGGGATAAGTTTAATAAACAACGACCCTATCAAATAATTAAGAAAATCCATAACATAATAGAACTAATCATAGTGCTGCAGCGCCATCTAGTAGCGAGTTACAACAAAGCGGATAGCATAAAAAACCTTTTACATTAAAAAAACATACCATGGTATATGTGATAAAACTTTCACGGTGACTAGTAAAACGGTGTCGAAGTCTATTAAGCTCAGACAGACAGATCCATTTTTTATAAAGGATACGTTTTCCATTAGTGGCATCCTTGAAGTAAGTAAATAAGTACTAGCAAATAAGCAACTTTTAATATTTGAAAAAAAACAAACAAAAAAGATATTTTTTCTGCTTTTTTTTAAATAAAAAAAAATAATGTTTAGAAAAATAGTAAAAAAGAGTTGAGCGCGTTGCAACATATAGCGGTAGGTAAAATATCGCGAATATTGTTTGTTCGCGATATTTTACATATTGCTATATGACGCAGCGCGCTCAACGCTTGACAGACTTTTATTTATCAGTCTATTTCTGTATCAAAACTTGTTTATTTGCTCGTACTGATTCACCAATTACTAATTAAAAACTCATCCTGTATATCTACTTGTATATAGATAATGCATTTATTTCTACAGTTCAATATTTACCGTTCCTCTACTGTTTATGTGACAACATTTGAATAATTATGAAATATTAAATAGCTTTAAATGTAAATAAATCCTTATTATTTAATTAAAACACCGTATAATTGCCGTACGTAGCCTGCTTGAATGTACACATAACAAAATTGATATTTGCAGTATGCCATATACATGTTGAGGATAGAGAGTTTTCGGAATCAGTTCATACGTCACCTACATATCCGCTCATTCTCCTCCAGCTTTTCATAAGCCGAAAACCCTCTAAACTATGGTTTAGAGGCCGGAGGACCAACAAGTAGCATTAGATAGATCGCTTTTATATAAAGTAGTTCATTCTAGGTTGAACAGTCCATTTCTCCTGAGTAGGGTGAGCAATGAGTTCACGAGCGCCTTCCCGACTCACGCGCGATCCATTTACTTTTCACGTAGGTAGGTGTAACAAAACTTATGATGCCAATTCGTTATTGCCACGTGCTATGCATGCATGCAATGTAGGCTTTAACGAAATTGACTTATTTAAGCACGACAGTATTCAGTCCTTTTTTCAATGAGATACGTCAAAAGCTGGTGATCAAATAAGATTCCTACATGTACAACTATGCACAACACCCTACAGACACACGAAGACATACATACGCTCCCCATGACACAAACACACGCCAACATCTATAAACCAACACCCACATACACACACATAGCGCACTTACTTTTAGAAGAGAATGTGCATTTTGGCCCCACTTTTCCAATAGCTGTAAATCGTATACCAATGGCAAGATCTCTTTATGTAGAACATTTATTAATGGAACGATTGATCTCAATTATGAGCCATTTCTGAGTTATATGCTCATAATTGAGATACGGCTAATTACCTATATCCTATAGCCACTATAGGACACATAACACATCCAGGCTATTTACTTATATCCTATAGGACACATAACACATCCAGGCTATTTACTTATATCCCCTAGGGTACCGAACACATCCAGGTAGAATACCCGAAACGATAATCTACATGCGCTGTGTGAGTGCAAACTATATATTCCTATGAATGCTCGACTTTGTCAGCAGCATATGGAGGGGAAATATCGGTATATGTTGCTTGAATTTCGTAATTTGCAATAATTCCCGCTCGATTTCCTGACGTATGCAATTAGCTTTTCAACATGGTGTGCTCTGTAACCGTACATCATAATATACTATCTTTTATGGATCTTCACTGCAACTAATTTATTTTAAACTAACTGACCCGTGCCCACTTCGTTGGGCGGTAAAACTTTTTACCTGTGATGAAATTATGTGGGTGGTTCGGTTAGTACTGGAGTGCTATGATTTATTTCCTGACTGCCAAAAGAAAGGTTATATTTTTACTGCATATGTATGTATGTATTTGCATGCCAATTTGACTATATTACTGTTATTTGTGAGTGTCTTCTTGTGAGTTATTTATGAGCGTATTATCTCTTTAACTATTTATGCAGTAAAATGGAAATTATATGCAGTAAAAGGGAAAAGTCTTTTGTTTTAAATACTTGAGACGATAAATTTACTTATTTTAATAAGAATTCATAATTGTTGATAATATGACCAATAAACATAACCTAATGATTTAAATTATTTTTTTTATATAAAATACTACTTTTTGTGACTTAAATATAAAAGTTAGACATATGCTGTCGCTGACTTTTTTGTAGGCATTATCAAGCTCTAAAACTTTTCTCTAGAACTTAATCATATATCGTTAAGGCAGCGTTAGTTAGAAACGTTTTCGTTCGACCGCTTATTCTCTGACTTACTTTGCAAATCCGACTACCACGAAAAAGTCGGTACATTTTTCGAATTAATATATAGCCTATGACACTCACAAATAACGTGGCTTTCTATTGGTAAAATAATTTTCAAAATCGGTTCAGTACATCCAGAGATTACTTCCTACAATGTCACAAACTTTTCCTCTTTATAATATTATTAGTATATTAGTATATTAGTATAGATAAATAATTGGCATGGTGGTTTCTTGTAATTAGCCATATTTAAGAAGATTCCGAACTCCAAAACTCTAAAACGGCTCGTAATTGAGGTAAGTTGTAGAAGTCACAAATATTTTAAATAAACAGATCGTTCCAGTGGTAAATAGGATATGGTTATTGTAGAGTGGGCCCAGCGCCCATACATTTTTGCCCGTTGTCCTTCAAATTTGTTTTCTGTTTTCATTGTATTATGCAGCATATTTTGTATTCATTATTATTATACTGTAAAATCATTATATTTTAATAGACGAAACAGTCATCGTCTTGATTTAATTGTTTTGAAGAACGTACATTTTGATTTTGATGGTTATTGTATGAAAATCCTGAAAAATCAGGAAAAGACGCTCTGTTGCATTACATTTTGGCGGGCGTAATCCTCATATGTCTATGGAATTTAAATTACGATTCTTTTTTTAAATTATTATTCAGTTATAAAACATAATTTCTGTTTTTAACTTTATTTATATCTAGTAACACCTTACTACATAAAGAAGTGGCTTGTGTTTCAAATTGCAGTTATTTATACACAGTGTTGCCATTCACCTTTGTAATTCTTTGAATGCAATAATAAGATGTGTTTTAAATTGCATAAATAATTTAGAAATAGCATAACTTAGATGATAAAGTCTTTTCCATTAATCCAGTGTTGCCTTTCGCAAACCTAACATTCAACAATGAGTTATTAAGATAATGTAGGTATTTTTTTCAGGAAACCCAATTTTGTTTGGATAGAGATATCTTTGTAGATTTAACTCATCCAAACAAAATTGGGTTTCATGAAAAAAATACACATCTATAAATATCTAGCAAACTGTCGCTTTTAGCCAGCGATATTGTATTTTTTTAGGTCAAATCTTGCAAGCAGAATTAGAACTACTTCCTCTTATCCCATGAAATTGAAATTTTACAATTTGGTTCAGTTCCAATGACAATGCATTTTTATTGTAAGCATGACTTGATTCTGCACCCAGGATTGGCTTCCGACGAGAGGACTTCTCAAGGGTCAACAACATAACATTTTGTATTCGATTTCAATTACGACAGCCCGTTCTAAGTTTCACCATGACATAGCTGCTGCACCCAGGGTTGGCTTCCGACGAGGTGACTTCACAACGGTCAACAACACAGACACGAAATTTTGTATACGCATTCAAATATGATAGCCCGTTCTAAGTGTCATCATGACATGGCTACGGAGCCCAGGGTTGGCTCGATACAGAGCATTTCAATAAAAGCTTATTTTAAAAAATCTGTTTTTACTATAAACTTATTGCTTTTCCGGAAAATCTATTTAAAACATTGGCTTTGCCTATAGCTACTTACATATTGTTTAAATTTTATTATTGTTCTGCTACATGTTTTTAATTAATAAAAATTAAAATAATGCTGTATGTTTCCGACAATATAATAATTGTTAGTTGTAGTTACTTTTATGACGAACCTTATAACAAGGAGCACCGTATGTATAGAGTTGATGAATATGAGCGATAAGTTGAAGGCGAGGACGTCGGGCGCGCAGATCTCCGCCCCGGCCCACATAGCCAGCATGACGAAGCCGGCCACGCACAGCGCGCGCATCAGCAGGATGCCCTGCTTGAAGTTCTTCGGGATGAGGAAGGCCACCGCGAAGCACAGGTTCGCCGTCTGGAAGAGGTCCTGTTGGGCGTCCACCCACTTGGCGCAGAACACATACCCTACCTGCAGATCTGTGCCGTTGCCATTCCGCACCTGCGACGAACGTGTCATTGGAATTCATTTTCGTAGTCTCATTTTAATTTCTTATTTCGATTTACGGTACGACTTTTCAAGAGAGCGCGAGTGAGTGAAAGGTAGCGACACTCGCGAGGTCGGCCTGTAAATTTTAAAACATCACCATGCCCTTTCATAAGAGAGTAGCATCCATTAACTCATTCGCTATAATTGGTCAAAGTCAATTTCCTAAAAATATTGATTTATTGATTGATTGTCAAAATAACAGTATACTATCGTGGTCGTTTGACATTATAAATAGTATACACACGAATTTACCGCGTGCAGTTTGTAATATCCGACGTTTAGGCGATGTCTAGCCTACCATGGACAACAACGGTTGCAACATCGCCGAAGCGACGGGTGCTACACACTTCACGCGGTAAATTCCTTTTTGTCCTTTTTATAGGTACCTAACTAAGAGTACAAAACTCAGAAACAAAAGAAATTGACATTTGCCGCGGTGTTCGACGGGGATGCATTCTGTCGCCCTTACTCTTCAACCTATAGTCTAAATCCATAATAACAGAAGCTTTAGAAAGTCTGGAAATTTGTGGTCAAGATAAATGGTCAAGCTATTAGCAACCTAAGATACGCAGACGACACCGTTCTGTTCGCCTCAACAGAACCAGACTTACAACTCATATTAGACAAAGTACATGAATGCAGGGTTAAACATGAATATCTCGAATACCAATTTTTTTGTCGTATCAAAGAATAAAGACCTAAACCCTAGAAACAAACTGTCAGGTTCGAAGGGAGCTAACGGGTCCTGTTAGAGTTAGCCACGAAGACCCATTCGCTCAGGGTCGGTCACACTCACGGGTCAACACCCATCCGGCGGCCTCCACGCAGAAGCGAGAGCCAGGGTAGGATGCTGGCCTGCGGGCCATTCTCCCCTAGGAGTCAACCTCCGGGCGCTCCTGGACTGTTTGCGAACCGTGCGGCGTCAGCCAATCGATTGTGCACTCCGACTAACAGCCGGGGGAGTCTGGGAATAGTAATGTTTCCTATAGAGCGGGGGTGGTTGTTAACCTTATGGCAATTGCTCTTGAAACGACCATTCGGCCACCCGATCCCGGGTGAATAAGCCGTGCAAAGGATGCCGTGGTCTGCGATAGATAAGGTTGACACCGTATCACCGCTTCATAAAGAAGAGGGCTGCGTAAGCAACCTCGATCCTGTGACCAGTCAGGAGGTAGGAGGTATTCTGAAGGTTAATTCCAGCAGAAGATATCCTTCCAAACTGGTTGTCAGGGGGCGAAGTTGCCCGCTGGATACCGTTCCCGGTGCCTCGCCGTAAGGCGTTAGCCTCTGACTGGCAGGTGGCGTAGCTAGACTGTGGATTGTTTTTCGTCCCAAGTCTTCTGTGCTCACCTCACGGGAGACAGAACGATACTTTTCGTTAAAACTTCCCGAGGTGACGGGTTCGCCCGTTGTGGTCGACAGCTAGTTGTCAAGTTCGGATTTAGAGTGAGTCCGGCAATACAAATATCTCGGTTCGTAGGTAAACGAAGAATGGAACAAATTCATACCCGGATTGAAATCGCCCGAGCATCGTCTAAGAAAATGGAAAAGGTGCTCTTAACTTCAAGCTCCGAATACGAATTCTCCATTGCTATGTGTGGCCTGTGGTGTTTTATGGTAGCGAAGCTAGGACCCTGAAAGCTGACCCAGAAGCGTCTCGAAGCATTTGAGATGTGGCGCTACCGTAGAATTCTCCGCATTAGCTGGATCCAGAGAGTTCCCAATGTTAGAGTACTCCAACTTATCGGTAAAGATCACGAACTTTTACTCACAATCAAGCAAAGGAAAGTGGCGTACCTGGGCCACGTGCTGATATTGGACCGACTGCTTCAGCTCATTATTATGGGGAAAGTTTGCGGTAAATGACGGGCTGGAAAAAGAAAAAAGTCTTGGCTCCGCAACATCCGAGAGTGGACAAACATCTCAAGCGTAGACGAACTATTTCGCTTAGCCTAAGACAGGGAAAAATTCACAGAGCTGACAGCCAACCTCCTGTAGGAGAGGCACTATAATAAGAAGAAGATAGGTACCTGATGTTCGCTGTAGTTGAAGGCAGCAGTGCTGTTAACCCAGGAGGCGTTCCAGAGCAGCGCCTCGTCGTCGGTGCTCCACAGGGCGGGCAGATAATCCGCGGTCGCGTTATCCGCATGCGGCATGGCCGCGCCGCCCGCGCCGTTCCCCGCAACCGCACGGGAACCATTCACTCCTCTCACCACCTGAAATTGTCACAGTTAGTGTAAGTAATCCCAATATTGGAAGAAAGCCAGATCCAGAGCCAGAGAAGAAAGTCAATGCCCAACCTTACAATCTTAATCGTTCAAAAACTAAAAAATCTGTTGTGTCACCCCAAGACCTCCCGGTAAGCAGACAACCCTCCCCCCATCCCCAATCTCTCGCGCCAAACCCCTCAACCCCCCAACCCCCCTCCCCCATCAACTTGCCCCTCCCCCGGCCCCAAATCACCCCACTAGCCCCACTCAATAGTGATTGTGTCAAGTGAACATGATAGAAAAGTAGTATTTCCGTGGTATTAAAGTAGTATTTTTCTAAAAATTATGTAATATTTTCTTAAACACGGTGGTATTTTTTTGCGACGCATGCTTACGATATATTTTAACCAAAATTTCACAGAGTGATTTCTGTCCAACGACGCATCTGTGTACCGGATTTCCAGTCCCTAACTGCAATATTTTGGGATTGAAGTATGGTGGACCCATTTCAACCTCCTCTGGTGGACCCATCTACTCCATCTACACTAGACTACATCTACGTAGACTACATCTACGTAGACTACATCTACACTAAAAGTGGACTACAATCTTTTTATCTCTTGCCATGACCGAATGATGCCTGCATGCTAAATTTCAACTCAATCGGATGAAGCGTTTAGGTGCTATAGTGGAGTAACACACACACACACACACACACACACGCATACACAGACACACAGACTCACTGACTTCAGTCTGGAAATGGTCTTCATCATCTCGTGAGGGGTTACATACGTCTTCATACCGATATTTTTTTTCGGTGCGTTGACAACACTTTCCCACTGCCGGGAAAGTAAAAACTGAAATAATTCCCACTTTGCGCAATAAAGTATGTATGTAATAAAATAATTAGGCAGTAAGTATGTAATAAAATAATATAGGTTTCTGAATATCCCAATTAACAACCTCAAATTCTACACGACATGATAGAGAATGAAGATACTCTTTGATATCTAAGGTAAATTTGAAAAAAAAAGTTTTGTTTACTAATTGAATTTGAGTAACATCCTAATTGCTCATCCTAATTGCACAACACATGCCATTGTGCCGAATCGGCCTACAGCAAATACTTATTACATATTCCTAGTGTTCCTACTGCGGGGACGACAAGATTGCAGGTGACCGCCACAACCGCCAAGCTCACACTTTACGTCAGCATCATATATATAACTCTATAGTATGAAAATATCCGTTCGTCGATGGACCGCAACAAATCTGTAGAAATCCACAGAATTTAAATCCGGGTAGATTTTTTTCCGTAGTGCGCGCCCTTCCATGTGATTCTATAGTTCTCAGATTTTCCGAAAATAAAACTCACGGAATTTCGACGCAGTGCGCGGCTAGGCTTAAGCAATTTGAATTGCACAATATTAAAAGTATGTACCGTCTCCTTTTCGTCGTCGCTCCGCGTGGGATCGGTCTCTTCGGTCGGTAGATCACCGACAGATGGCGTGGCTGCGCCCGGGGTCGCGTTCACGATTCGCAGCAACTGTTGCAGGTGCGCATGCGGGTCGATCATTACAGCCTCCATCACAACGCGATCCAGCCACACCCCGAGTGCTGTCGGCCCTCAACCTACCGACCAAAAAAGTATATCATTTATTTACTGTTATGACTCCTCCCTTCCCAGTTCCCACCTCCCCCTATGTGTGTTTAAAAAAATATTGTTCAAGTGAAAACATGTAATTAGCCTTGTCTTTGAAATTTATTATTTTTTACCGAATGTATTGCAACAGCTGTAACTATATCTGTAATTATTGCAACAGCTTTAGCAGCTAAACAATATTTAAATAAAAACAAAAAATACCGAATTGACAGCAACTCGAATCGAATCCGCCATACTAGACAAATTGCTGGCGATCTCTGAGATAATTAGTAACGAAATCATAAAGATTTGAAGGGAATTAAATATCAGCTAAAGCATCTATAAGGACACATCATTGGCTATACGATCGAACTAAAGCCGAAGCCTAGCTGGACGAAGTAAGCTGTCTACTTGTTGACGCATTATCTGCAAATACAGTTGAATTGGCGACAGTTAATCATCTGAGATGAAAGTCATGTAGCAGCACAAACTCCATGCGGCTTCAGGGTGCTGAAACCTTTAGAATATTAGACTTATGGAGGGCGGAGCCCTTTCAATAATTTTGTTATCGAACGCGTCTTCAAAACGTCTCTATATTCTATTTAATCCCCTTTTCGGACGACAAGACAAGGCTTCAAATACGTTATTCATGGAGAAAGAATGTAATCTTGACGTCAACATTAGCGGCGCTAACCTCGAAAAGGCATTTTTTTGTGTAGATGATTTGAATATTGACAGACTCTTGCTACAGCTTTCAGTATTTGTGGACATCGACAGACAAATTGGCAGATTGACCAATATGTATGATGTGGGATTTTTTCTTCAATGTCGAGGTAGTTCCTACGTAAAGCAGCATTCTCAGCTATATTTATTCGAAATCACAATATTTGCTCCGTCAGCAAATGGGTTATATATGATCTCTCGGTGTTACTAACTAGGCCATTTATATACATTCAAAATAAGATAGGTTCAATATCAGGTAAAATAAGACAGGTTCTATGAACTATGAACTATAAAAACATTGCTATATTATGACTATGGTACATAGCGCGATATTATTATCACAAATGACAAATCACAGGTCCACAATTATTATTTGTACTTGCCACCACAGAGCCCTTAGGATAAATGAGACCAAAACCGCTATCATTCAGGCTACAACGTTCGAGTATGCTATGGTTAATTGGTCAAACATCGTTATAACGCTAGGCATATATCCCATTGGTATTGTGTAATGAATATATAGAGTGCAAACAAGGGTGGCCTGACGAGGCGGTTCTCTTCTTTAGATAAAGCTATGCTAACAGCGCAGTATTTTAGCTACGTCTCAGTATATAGTTGTCAGCTCTATGTTAGTTAGTGGCATAGTATTTAACTTAACTAACTTCGAGAGATGTCTCATATGTCTGTTCTCTCAATTAGTATGTTGTTCGTCACAACATCGTTGGTCTTAGTTAAATCATTGATTGTATAGTGTTAAGATGAATAGAGAGTTCCCACAAATTAAGAGTTTTCACATTGACGTTTTTGAATCCTCAAAAGATACTTTAACTTCATTTATTATTATATTTAAATATTATTTTGCTCGCTTTTATGCTACGATTGACTATTTTAATATTGTTTTATATTTAATCATTAGTATATGTTCAGCCAATAGTCACTAAATGCGTTTTCGTCAATAATAAGGTAAATATAATATTCGGATTGTTTTTAAAAATTCTATCCAGCCAAAAAACCATCAAGTATTTAATCTATTGGGAACCGTTTAAAAGTATATTCACTAAGTCATTATATCTCCAGCCAGCCAAAACTAATCATTTAGTTTTTTGGTGTGTTTTGGTCAACAAGTGTTCCCCAATCCCACAACAGTTATGAATGAACAGCCATTTAAAAGGAAAAACATTTTTCAATTAATAAAATGTAATGCTTGTAAATTGTAAGTAAGTATTAAATATTTAAAATATAATGATTTTTCGAAAAGTTCACTTAATGTTCTGTGCCGGATTCGTCAAGGCGAAAGTCACTAAGTACTGAAAATAACACTTCTTTTTGATTATTTTCCTAATGCAAACTTGAAATTTTAGGTTAATTGAAGACCTGTGTAAGTAACTTTGATTCTGTCAAGATATATTGGTTATAATTTCTTGTGGTTTTCGAGAAAAAGCTTTAAAATGCAATTATCTAGGAACTGCCAAATTATAATTTTATGACTTTTAGTTGAACATAGTCGCTATCTATAGATGTTAGATTAAAGATTGGTAATTCTTTGAGTTATTACCCGCTATATATTTATTACTGACCATGTTAATAAAATTAATTAGATTACTGCTTGACACCTTACCATTAAAATAATATTTTTTTACAGGCTATGGACTTATTTGTAGACTTATTTATATAACGCTATATATAAAAAAATATGCCAAGTGACATGCTTGGTAAATGCTTGCAAATATGCTTGCTACTAATTTAGCAAGTTAGTTTATGTAATACTAGCTGTAGCCCGATGCTTCGTTACGAATCGAGTTGTTAATTTCAGTAGGGTGGCTTTTATTTGACTTTTCAGACGCTACCTTTAGGTATAAAGTGCAACTAGAGTTGTCAACTACAACGGGCGAACCCGTCACCTCAGGAAGTTTTAACGATTAGTCGTTCTATCTTCCCGAAGTGAGCGCAGAAGACTTGGGAAAACAGTCCACCGTCAAGCTCCGCCACATACCCGTGGAGTGTTACCCAGCGGGCTTACACTCACGCCCTTGCTTCCAATTGCGACCAGAATACTCCAGTCTCTCGATTGGTTACGAGTTCGAGGTCGCTTGCGCGGTCCTCTCCCTTACGAAGCGGTGAAACGGTGTATACCGAATCTATCGCGGACCACGCCATCCTTTGCCCGGCTGTTCACCCAGGATCGGGTAGCCGATGGTCGTTTCAAGAGTAGTCGCCGTAAGGCCCGCAACTACCCCCGCTCTATAGGAAACAGTACTGCTTCCAGACTCCCCCGACTGTGAGTCAGAGTGCACAATCGATTGGCTTACGCCGCACGGAGCGCAGACCGTCCAGGAGCGCTAGAAGATTGATTCCTAGGAGAAACTAGCCCTAAGGCCAGAGTCCTGCCCGGGCTCGCACTTCATGCGTGGTGGCCGCCGGATGGGTGTTGACCCGTGAGTGTGACCAACCCTGAACAGAATGGGTCTTCGTGGCCAATTCAGCAAGGGCCCATTAGCTCCCAGGTATATAGTGCAATCATTTAGGACGTCCCTCTCAGATGCACGCTACCTATCACTAAGACGTAGGTAGGTACGCGTCTTCTTCCGCGTCACCCGCGGCTTTCCGCTGAATGCTGACCTGGCTGGGCCAGCCGCCGCCGTGCCGCCGCTAGGTATTTCGAAATGCTTGCACGCGTTAATTTCATGATATCTCTTAAACCATACCACCTAAAGACATACAATATATGTCTAATTTTATTTCTCTTTAACACCCGTAATGATGAAGTAATTAATTTTAATAAGGGTTTATAATTTATTGCTAATGTCTTCAACTAAACACTTCTTAATTATTTTTGTCATTTTTTCAAAAAACATAAAAGCAATAATTGTAACTTAAATATATAAGTTGGATATCGTGGTTTAAATAGATCTCTTTAAAACAAAAGTTTTTCTCATACATTGTTTTCACATACATCAAACTGTTTCGTCAGAACACGCAGATAAAACAACTTATCAGCTCATTTTCCTCCGACTTACAAATATCCTGATTTCTTATTGAAAACCAATATTTATCACAATAAAATAAAGCCTTGCTATAGGCTATATATTGCTCCCTAATAATGTAGCTTTCCATTAGTAAAATATTTTTAAAATCGGGTCGGTAGTTTCGGAGATTATCTCCTTCATACAAATTTACAAATTTTAATTCTTTATATTATTAGTATATGTAGATTTATGTACAAATGTGGTTAAAATAAAATGTCTTGATAAATTTGTTTACGTCAAATAGGATTTCCATTATCTGGATGTCAAATGTCATTAAATGCATTAATAAATTCAAATTGTAAATTTTGTTTTGTTTTACTGTCATTCTATTATGTTTTCCTACATTTAGTAATGACACGAAATATTTTCTTTAATAGTTTCGTTATATTCTTTAATGCATATACTTATATGGTGGAATTATGTTGCTATGTTATTATATGGTGGCATTACATTACTATATGATGGCATAGTAGTTAGTTCGCCTGATCTTCCATTGTATGTTTCCGGGTTCGATTCCCGGCTGAGTCACTATTTTTCGTTGGGATAAAATAAACGGGACTGCATTTTCAATTCTGCCGATCGAATGCAAAAACAAGACATACACTTACACATATGTTACAGGCACACATACATATATAATACGCTTCATAGTAGGGTTGGTTGTAAGAAATTTTCGTATGATAATAAACCCGCCCTTGTGAATTTCACAATAAAATATAGAAACTAACAAGCTATTACCAACAGAAATTATAATTCTTGTGTTTTTGTAATATTTGTCGCCAATAGATTGTTTATAATTTGTATGTACGATAGTAACATTATGCGTATGCCCTCCTAATGATTTACTTATACCTACTCCATGTTATATTGACTTGGACTGGGAGACAATGACTTCCTAGCAGGGTGACCTTATCCTTCAGATGTAATAATGACGTGGGCTGGTTTTGAACATTAGCCAACGTGTATAATATGTGTAAACTTTTGCGATACTGAATCTACAGCCATTGCATACTATTTAGAGAAGATGAAACGTGATAACATTGGTATGACACCGCAGGTTAAACTTTAGCTTGTCGATTTAGCTTGCTAGCTAGCAAGATCTGCTTTACATTAGCTGATGGGATTTTCGCAACCGTCAACATTATATGCGATTACTGATTTCAATGATTTGTGCTTGCCATGAAAGAGTTTGGTCAAGTAAGCACGATTAAGTTTTTTGCAACCCTTGATCAGTCGATGGCACTGTTTTTTATTTGAACTGGATGCAATGAAGACAGAACAATTGACGGCATCAGTTTTTGTCCGTCAAACAAATTGATTAGGATTTAGGTCTAATCTATAATATATCAATAGTTTGATATGTGATTCCTTCATTCTTCATTCACAAACGACTACAAAGATACAAAGATATATACTGCATAGTATTTTTCAGTTGACAGAACATTAAAAACACACAATAATTACGTTTCGTAAACCATAAAGATTGATCATAAATTAGTCGTTATCTTGCGATCGTGATTCTGCAGATAGGGAACGTTGCCAAATACCTAAAGATGGCTAGACGAGACCCTGTTTGGCATCGTGCCTTTTGCTTACCATACCAAGAGTTGCCGACAACGCAACGCCGAATACCATTCATACAACTGCAGCAATAATATTCAGGGCGATGCATCGAGAAAATGCGGTTAAGCAGGAGTACCGCGCAAACAACGCATAATCAAAATAAATGGTATAACTACAAATCTTTTATCTACAAATGTTATACAAGAGGGAAAGATAAAGAACTAAAGTTTGATGTGACTAACGTTTTATATAATAATCCTAAATACCTTATGAGAAATACACAAAGAAATATTGATAATAACGTGCCATAATAACTTTAATGAATATCACTTTCCGATTTATTAAATAACAAATTCCAGCGTCAATAAGTCAATGAATCCCCTAAAGGGATCGGAGATCTTCCAGAATTTATAATTTTTTAAGTAAATTTCCGAACCAACTGATTTTTTATGGAATTTTAGTAAAAAAAAATAAGCAAATTCCGACACGTTTACTCTGAAATTAATGGTATAAGGGAAGGGAAGGGAAGGGAAAGCGAACGGAAGGACCTTAAAAAGCATGCCAAGTGGCATGTCGAAGTAAGATTCCCGGTTTATGGGCATGCGCAGATTTTACGCACTCGTAGATTTTTCATTTTATGTCTGATATTATGAAAATCAGTGAGCAGAACCTCACAAAATGCGTTTTTGGACATTTAATAAATGGTGTGCATGGGTTTCTCGCTATATAAAATATATTGGGGTATACATGTTTGTTTACATTATACCTTAGGTCTTTGCCTATCCATATGTAATTTATATCAAAATCGTTTGTAAGAATGCTATTATTTTAACTTCCCTTACGGGAAGTGTCTCATTCAGTATTCAGTATTTACTCATTCAGAATATGCAATAAAAGCATAAATAATCAATTAAAGCTAGTTATCGTATAGTAGAATTCGTCAGTTGCTAGTTAGTATATAT
The DNA here is from genome assembly GCA_944548615.1 of Micropterix aruncella. Lineage (NCBI taxonomy): Eukaryota > Metazoa > Arthropoda > Insecta > Lepidoptera > Micropterigidae > Micropterix > Micropterix aruncella. Next base: position 18,152,615 of record OX155956.1, read on the forward strand.
TGACATTGATATAAAACTTATCAAGCAGAAATATTCATTTGACAATATCGTTGACTAGAGTCGGCTTTACACGGCAGAGTGAATTACTTTAGTCGGAGAGGAAGTGAATATTTTTTGGATTTTTTCCCCAGATCGTAAACGTAATTAAATCTGGTATATTACTGCTGCTAATCATTTTGGAGCCCTTGTTGCTTTTTGGCCACTAAGACGTAGTTGTATAGGGTCGGTCAAACGTACGGGTCAATTTCCATCCGGTGGCTTACTCGAAGTATTGAGAGCCAGGATACGACGCTGGCCTGCGGGCCAGTCCTTCTTAGGAGTAAACCTTCGGGCGCTCCTGGACGGTTTGCGCACCGTGGGCCGGCCTATCGGTTGTGCATTCCGACTAACAGCCAGGGGAGACTGGAAACAGCAATGTTTTCTATAGAGCGGGGGTAGTTGTTAACCTTGTGGCAACCCGTGCCCGGGTGAATAAACCGGGCAATGGATGACGTGTTCCGCGATAGATTCGGTAGACACCGTATCACCGCTTCATAAGGGAGAGGACCGCGCAAGCGACCTCGATCCTATAACCAGTCAGAAAGCAGAAGGTTCATTTGAGACGAAGATATCCTTCAAAACTGGTGGTCAGGCAGCAAGGCTGCCCGCTGTGAACCTTTCCCGGTGCTACGCCGTAAGGTGTTGGCCTCTGCAGGGCAGGTGGCGTAACTAGACAGTGGATTGTTTTTCGTCCCACGTCTTCTGCGCTCACCTCACGGGAGACATAACGATCTAATATGGTAATACTTCCTGAGGTTACGGTTTGCCCGTTGTAGTTGACAGCTCTAGTTGATGCTAATCAAGAAATTCCGAGTCTAGCAAGGATTATGCGGTGGGTGGATGGGCGGGAGGTACAGTCGAATGGTACTTATTTTCCCAGTTATATATTTTTTTCCATTTATTGGATTCGATCATTACTCTAGTTGTAGATGTGAGATAATGGCGTCATACACAAAAATCTAAAACAAGTGCATTTTTCATATACTATTGGTTAGGTTAGGTTATTACTATTTTAAGTTGATTATTTCGCAGGCTTCCGATTTGCTCTGAAATTTCATTTTAGAAAGAGAGTCTTCAATGGGTGAAGCTATTTCGTAAGACGGAAGGTACAGTCGAATGGTACTTATTTTCCCAGTTATATATTTGTTTCCATTTATTGGAGAAGCAATCTGGCTCATTTACAGTGGATCGAAGCTAGTCTGTCGAAACTATTTCAGCAATTACAAAAACTGAAATAAACGATGTGATTTACGGATACGTTGCACTTATTTTTACGCGCCTAAAACTTATAATACAAATTGATATTATTACAAATTATTATTTCAAAGAAACCTAGCTACTTTAAGAAGTCGCGGAATGCGACTGGCGCGATCTAGAAATTTAACAAAATGCAAACTCATTGCTCTTATTTTCCAAGTCATGAAATTTTTGTACATTATAACTGCTCCTATAATTCCGCGAACAATACACATCTCACTGATGTTCATAATAACTAAAGCCTCTTTAGACTCTACTGAAGTTTGTGGCAGTGCGTAGGTACTGTTTTATGCGCATTTACTCGTTTAGTGTGCGTCAGACTCGTTTAATGCGTCACTTTACTCGCATTCAACGAGTCTGACAAGGCATTGGCGATCGCAGATCATAATCAGATCTTATACTAAGCTATAGTTATAATGTTAAGTATCATGTGACCAATATTCAGATCTGGAGAAAAATTCCACCGTGTTGTTCGGTTTTTCATGTGCTAGACACGTTTGCTATACCTAAAGATCAGATAGATTATATTTTTCTAAGCAATATTGCACTCGACTTGACAGTAAAACGGTTTTTTAGTGCTAAAAAAAGTGTAGCAGATTTGTATTTTTAAAAACATTTTCCAGCTTAACCAGCTCATCGGAAAACCCCCCGACAAAATACATGTCCGCTACGTAGAATTAGTCACTGAATAATCCTATCGACTTTTGTTGACTGGGAAAATCCGTTAAATCAGATAAAATTACTACCTCCCCGACTACATGTCTGTATTTGGGCCTTAATTTTCCCATTAAAAGTAGAAGAATGTCATTATAAGATCAATAGTTTCTCCTCTCTGTATTGTGAAAAACTTTCTAAAAACAGATATTTACGTAAGAGTTACACCCATAGACAGCAGTTCACTTTCATGCAAATGTCAAATAGATTGCTGTTGGAATGACTCACATGTAGATACTTGAGATTAAAAGTCGTCATCATAGAGTGTTGTAATCAATACCATCCCTTCTTTTAGCAATTACAGTATTTCATTCTGTATTAAAGATTTCAGGGGACTCATATTTTTTGGAAATACAGCTATTGCAGTAGTGTACGAATTAATGTGACATATTATTAATTATTTTAAAATGAGTAATGTTCTCAATTTGCATTAACGACTTTGGGCATGTAATCCATGAGATTTTTGGTTTTCAATGATTTTCAAAATCTCACCTGAATGACAACCACTATCGTTTTTCAGGCTAATGAAGCCTGAATTACCGAAAATTCCATATTTTTTAAATGGAATTTAACCCAGTTATTACTGATATCACTTTTTCCGTATGATTTCTGCGTTTTTTTTATAAACAGGCTTATGAAAGCATCAAATTACAGGAAAAATGCAAAAAAATATTGGTATTACAAAGCCGGAAAATAGTGTTTGATATACGGAACGCTAGTAATATGTCCTACTGTCACTTGCTCATGCATTGATATCGATATCAGTTCGATTTATAAAAGGTTCTGAAATTATTGGCCAAACCAAAGAATGTACAAAATAAAACCCAAGCAGCAGATATATTTATTTTATTTACATAAGAAAATTTCAATCTGAGGCAGCATGATAGAACTCACAACAATTTTTTGGGTGAAGGGAATCGTTATATTTTTTGTATATAAATATGGCCGATGTCATCATAGCGCGGGGTTTCATGGAAACTGTGAGATTTACGGACTGGCTTTCGATTTGTACCCTTTCTTTAACTTCCAACACTCTTCTTGCAACACTTTTTCGGAATTTAAGATGGTCGTACTATCCGTCATTCATTTTATAAAGCTGCCAAGCGCTATGATCAGCCATATTTCAACAATTATAAATCAGACAGAAATACCTTTTCATTCCTCTAGTTAGGTAGTGTGATATACACCAATGTTCTGATCGGATCTATCAACGCCCACATATTTTCATTTTAAACTTTGATCGCAGCAGTGATCGTTGCTGAGAAAAACTCCTGGTTTTAATAGTTAGTGTAAATCTCAAAGTACTGTAATCACACTATTGTCAAACAATAATTTCTTCATATCATAGCCAATTTAGATTTGAACGTTCTATGTTCCGATTTCTGCAACTCTTTGTTTTTTGGCAAAAGACATTTTGAAATTATATTTTCTCTGATAGTGCCATTTGCTTTGAGGCCTCTTTTACGTAGTTCATTGATCGGGAATATGGACTTTTTTATAATCTTTTTTTCGTTTTGTTTTTGTTTGGGGCTTTTCTAAGGTCTTTATGAGCCTTGTAACACTGCGACCATTGCTGATTTATTGTTTTCGCCACCTACTATAGTTCTGCGCTAAGCCTGGTGTAATTTAAGAACCGCAACAGGTTTTTGGCGCCAGATTGTTTTACCTCCTCAGGTTGGAAGCAATCACCACCCAAGTATATACCGTATTTTCTACGCATCAGCAGCGAGCCACACTCGCACATAAGGTGCAGGGGAGTTTCGTCTGTCCCTTGGCGTAACCTACATTGGTGTAGCGTTACGACAAGCGCGTAAAACTAAATGGCAATTATTTGGAAAATTAAAGTAGATATGCAGTAAACTAAAACTGTAACTAAATACTTTTTGTAACGAGTTAATTTATTACAATGACTAAACGTCCCGTACTTTACGAAAAAGCCTTATATAAAAAAATCCTAGGGGGTTTGTAACGACCATCAAGGCTCCGACTAGTCCAAATTTAAAGCAATCGATATGCATAACTCTCGCGTTCGCTGCCAGACCGACGTAAAATGTAATCCTGTCCGACAAGCGAGGTCGACTTCTACATCTACCATGCATTATTGCCATGCAGCTTGAAAGAATTACGAATACGACTTAACAAATTGCCTAGCGTTGAAAATAAAGTACGTTATAAAACCCCGCTTAGAAAACAACAAAGTAGAATCCATAATTTACTATTTCGTCTGTTTATTTAAAAATTTGTTTGTTAAGTAAGTCACGTAATCGAATTTAGCACGAAAACGACGTAAGTGCGAAGTTTTTATTATACTTTTCAAGATGGCTTCGTTTTTCAAGATGGCTACGTTTACTATATCTACCTTACTATAATTTACGTCACACTTCCAGGCGAATAATGATTTTCATCATTACAATACAATGTAAACATTTGACTTACAGATAATTCCACATTGTCTTACGAAATAGCTTCACCCATTAAAGACTCTCTTTCTAAAATAAAATTTCAGAGCAAATCGGAAGCCCGCGAAATAATCAACTAAAAATAGTAATAACCTAACCTAACCAATAGTATATGAAAAATGCACTTGTTTTAGATTTTTGTGTATGACGACATTATCTCACATCTATACAACTAGAGTAATGATCGACTACAATAAATGGAAAAAAATATATATAACTGGGAAAATAAGTACCATTCGACTGGACCTTCCGCCCATTCACCCATCGCATAATCCTTGCTAGACTCGGAATCTCTTGACTAGCATCAACTAGAGCTGTCAACTACAACGGGTGAACTCTTCGCCTCAGGAAGTTTCAACGAAATATGATCGTTCTGTCTCCCATGAGGTGAGCGCAGAAGACTTAGGACAAAACAGTCCACCGTCAAGCTCCGCCACATGCCCGTAAGAGGCTAACGCCTTATACGCGAGATAGCCAGGTATGTAACCCAGCGGGCTGACACTCGCGCCCTTACTTCCAAAGGCGACCAGATTACTCCGGTCTCTCGACTGGTTACGAGTTCGAGGTCGCTTGCGCGGTCCTCTCCCTTACGTAGCGGTGAAATTGTGACCACCGTATCTATCGCGGACCACAGCGTCCTTTGTCCGGCTCTTCACCCGGAATCGGGTAGCCGATGGTCGTTTCAAGAGCAGTCGCCGTAAGGTCAGCAACCACCCCCGCTCTTTAGGAAACATTACTGCTTCCAGACTCCCCCGACTGTTAGTCAGAATGCACCATCGATTGGCTTGCCGCAAGCCGTCCAGGAGCGCCAGATGGTTGACTTTTAGGGGAAACTAGCCCTAATGCTAGAGTCCTACCCGGGCTCGCACTTCATGCGTGGAGGCCGCCGGATGGATGTTGACCCGTGAGTGTGACCGACCCCGAACAAATGGGTCTTCTTGGCCAACTCATCAAGGGCCCATTAGCTCCTATCTCACATCTACAACTATAAGTTGGTCAATTTTAATAGTAAGTTAATTGACAATCAATTCATAGTCTTTGGCGAATTTTAGTCTGCTATTGCGGAAAAGCCGCTTCACACAGTAAAAGGGAGCAGCACTTCAAAGCTTAAGTAGAAATCATCGTGTAGAGTAGAATCATCGTCGACTGTAATCAACATCATAGAGTAGAATCATCTTCTACTTGTAATGTGTATCATAAAGTAGAATCATCTTCGACCTGTGAGACCACCTTACAATGGGGCCCACAAATTGAGAAAATGTCAGGAAAATTTACCTCTGCGGCATACGCAGTTAAAACAATAAGGCGGCTGACTGATGTAGATACAGCAAGAATAGTATACTTTAGTTACTTTCATAGCATTATGTCCTATGGGATTCTTCTCTGGGGAAGCTGTGCGGACATCAATAACATCTTTATACTACAGAAACGTGCTGTAAGAGCTATATATAAACTTGGTCCTCGAGTTTCACTTAGAGAAAAATTCAAAGAGATAAATATTCTTACTGTTGCATCACAATATATATATACGAAAATCTGTTGTATGTCCACAAGAATATTGACAAGTTTAAAAAAAAAAGCGACACTCATAATGTTAATACTAGACATAAGCATAACCTTGTTGTACGTGCTACTCGTCTCCACAAAATAAGCAATTCTTTTTTGGGACAATGTATACGCTTCTATAACAAACTTCCTCATACTATTAGAGAACTATCTGTAAATAGGTTTAAAGCTACCATCAAAGCAAAATTGTATAAAAAAGCATACTATACAATATCTGATTATGTAAATGACAAAACGGCTTGGGAGTAAGGCTTGGACGCATCATAAGAACATAAATTTAAAATAATATTTAATTGTGTCTATATGAATAAAGAACATTTTGATTTTGATTTTTTGACCGTAATCAAAGCATCGTCAGGAGTTTATCGTCAAAATAAATTTTCAAGGAAGTGTCTTCTGATAGCCCAATGAGCTCTTCATCGGTATTTCAGCAATAATCACAATGCCAATCTGCAACGCATTCAAAATATTTTTTTTTTCGTATTCTTTTTTATTTAAATAAAATATGCAGTACGAATCTTGAATAATATGACTCCGTCAGAAAGTTGTAGAGTACGATTAAATCTTTAGGCATTTAACTACGAAATTAGGGATGCTAGTGTCAGCCCTCTATGTAAAGGGTCCGCCAAATAACTTTTTTTTTTGAAAATGCTATAAAAAAAAAACTACTGAATATTTTTTCAAATTTCTTTTTTTATTTGAAAGTACAATCCCTCCGGTTAATGATGGAAAATAATTTCATTCAAATGGCTGCCTCGGCTGGCCATGCAGTAGCCTACACGATGGGTCCAATTTTTAAGTACATTATCGATTGTGTGCAGCTGTATTTCACCAATGGCTTCACGAATATTGTCCTGTCTCTGGTTTGTCGGCGTAACACTTATCTTTGACGGCACCCCACAAAAAGTAGTCCAACGGTGTCAAATCGCAGCTCCGAGGTGGCCAAACGACATCAGCTCTGCGGCTGATAATGCGATTTTCAAAAACAGGGCGCAAAACATCAAGTGTAGCGTTGGCTGTGTGGCACGTAGCGCCGTCCTGTTGAAACCAAATGTTGCCAATATCTACCTCTTCAATTTCTGTGAACAAAAAATCGTTCAACATGGCCCGATAACGATCGCCATTGACGGTAACGGCCACTCCTTGCTCATTTTCGAAGAAAAATGGCCCAATTATGCCTCTGGACCAAAATCCGCACCAAACAGTGACTCGTTTTGGGTGCACCGGCTTTTCAATGAATGCGTGCGGGTTTTCTGTGCCCCAAATGCGACAATTCTGCTTGTTTACATACCCGCCAAGATGGAAATGAGCTTCATCTGAAAAGATGATTTTTTTGGCAAAATCCGCATCTTCTGCAAGTCGATCGCAGGCCCACTTAGCGAAGCGAAAACGCATTGGATGGTCAGTTGGCTCCTGAACCAATTGGACTTTGTACGGCGTCATACCAAGGTCTTTACGCAAAATTCGTCTCAATGATGTCTGCGAAATGTCCAATTGTTGAGAACGACGGTGAACTGATGTTGATGGCGATTCACGCACACTTTCGGCCACAGCAGCAATATTCTCGAGTGTACGCACTGTTTTTGGCTTTTCACGTGTTGGTTTATCGATGAGGATGCCAGTTTCTTTCCCTTTTTTCACAAGGTAACGAACATACGGAGCTGACGGTGCTTCTCTTCTTCCAAAATCCGTACGCAATTTTCGCACACATTCTGCAACATTACCATGATTTTCAAAGTAATGTCGCAAGATTTCCCAGCGTTGTTCAACTTATACACAACTATATTCGTTCAGCGGAAGGATAAAACTAATTATCTGTCAAATCAGACATGAGGTAAGTGTTGCCATACACGAAATAAGCACTAGTTGAAAAAAAAAACGTTACATGGCGGACCCTGTATTTGAATGCATCCTGTGTATATATGGCACGCTAGAAAATTTTAAGCGTCGCGGTGAATATCATAAGCATGACAAGAGAGAAAAATAATAAGATTGATTGGCCACCCGTCCTAAAAATGAGGCTTTCAGACGATGCCCGTATTACGTCGGCATTAAACAATGCCTACCCAATTTGAAACTCTGGTGAGGGAAGGGAACCCGCGATTATTTAAAAAAACTGCTCAAAAAGTAGGTAGGTACTATGATTTTGATTTCATAAAATAATTTTTTGTGCAATCTCATCACCATTTACGATCTTTAGATATTTGTATTATTGCAAAAACCATTTTAGTGCTATTTTGTTAAATAAGTTTTTTGATTTGCTTTTACTATTTTCGACTATTTATATAATTTCTGACAATTTAATACCGTTTATGATTATTGGTTATTCTATTATTCCAGTGACCTTTTAGTTAAATTGTTTTTATAAATATTTTATTTAGGATTATTATATTACAAATTGATTATTAGTTGAATACTGTTTACTACTAATGTTTAGATCATTGAAATTAAACCAGATGCAGCCCGGCGTAGTAGACTGAAAATTTGTAAAACTGAATCCTATAATGTTATTATTGTTTTTGTTTTTTTCCCTTGATTGTTTATTAGGTATCAGTGTACTTTGTTAACATTGAAATATTTTTATATATAGAGTAAGTTTAATCAATCTGTAAAGATTTTAGAAAAACAAAATTGAAATTGAAATTGATTTTTCAAAGGAATCAATTTTTTGATATTTTTATTTTATCGATTGTTTGAAATGTTTGCAGATTTTATAAAAGCTTTAACTCACTTAAAATCGCAACGTGAGCCACACTTTGAGGTGATGTTATAGCCGCATCTTTAACACGTTAAGTGCGAAGCGAGGCCTAAATCACCCCTGATGCAACTTCCCTGTGGTGCGGCAAGCAAAAAAGTGAATTTCTCTGTCGTGCGAATGGCATAGCTTTGGTTTGGTCCAGTGTAGGAAAGAGATAAATATATATTTGAGATCACTAATGGTTCCGGACTCGGTGGTGTACCTACCTTGGTACCGGATGTCTTAGGCCTCGTGCCGCACTGAATTAATATAATTTTAATGCAGTGCGGAACGAGGCTAAAACGTCCCATATCCCCCCTGACCTCGTACCGCACTCAACGCGAGCTTCCCGCGACCAGTGTTGTGCATCACGTCGATTGGAGAGCACGTCCTTTTACAGCGCCGAACATGTCTAAACGATGTCGGAAGAAGTTAATTTTAAAAAACCCAGAAACAGAGCCAAAACAGGTAAGTTTTTAATGAAAAAATCTTCAGTAAGTACCTAGTTTTTTCTTATCTTGGTAGCTATGTACCTAAAGTAAGTGTAAGATATTATTACTTAAGTATATTATACCTAAAGATATTATTGGTAATAACGATTATTGACGTACCTAATACTTTGCAACATATCTAGAATTACCTATTATTCTATATCGTGATAATAATGTTATTATTATTAGGACTTAACACTTAATTGATATTTTTGTAGGTAGTGAAAAACTCCACAAGAAACGCAAAGCAGCCGTTGACAAAACAGGTAAGTAATATAATTAATATTTCAGTAGTTCTTTGTCTAGGTTTTGAAAGTAGGTATATAAATATTAAAGATTTTTAGGGTTCCGTATCGAAAGGATAAAAACAGGACCCTCTATTACTAAGACTTCGCTGTCTGTCCGTTTGTCGCGATAGATAGATAGTTGAAGTTTTCTCAAATTATGTAGGCCGCTATTACAATAATACTAAAAAGTTAAAAACAACAAAATACCTATGTAAAGGGATATTTTTAATCACCAAGTTTGTTAAGTGTGTTAGATTCGACTTATGTAAATTTTACGATATATGTCACGTGGTCGGAAGAGAGCACCAGGCGGAGTATATTATTGTACGATGGTAAAAGTACAGAAATTATTGTGTTAGTAACTTAAGAAACTCAATATTTTAATATGAAATGTTTTGTTTTTAGCCATCTTAAATAAAGGATTACAGTGTTTGTAAGTACGTTTTGTATAAGCATGCGTGGATATGATATTTCTAACATTTATCTATAAGATTACTTGTGTGAAAAGCTTGATACGAGAATTAATTTTGCACTAACTAATACACCGTTTTTATATTAAACCTTTAACATAATATTCAACAACATAAGGTGCTGCCAAATGTAATCGCATGTAAATAATCTGGACCATAATAAAGCTTGAGAAGAAAGATGTAGCATACAGACTATTTGGTATAAAATGACAGTATATTATATATAATATACCGCAGCTTCACTCGCTTCAGTCTTCACTCGAAATCTAGGCTTAATGCGTCTCGATTAAATCTGCTATCGGTTCATGAATAAAGCGTTTACGGAGTGGGACTGGGATTCTAAGTATTTATTGTAAAACAAATCTTAAAAACTTTCTTTTAAAGTGTGTGGTGTGTGTGTGTGTGAGTTTGTTTTTTGTAATGAATAAGCATGCCAAATTCATCTCTATTTTTAAACTGCTGTTTATATTTTGCACCACTTACATGAATAATAATATAACATCTAATAAAGCGAACCCTCCTAGGTTGTAACCACTCGCGAAATAGAACAACTTTCATAAGAAAATGATAAAAATACTTTTTTATCGTTCGTAAAAATACTTTTTTAAGAAAATTTGTATACAGGTAATATCAGTTGTTCCAACTGGTTGCCTTAATTATGATACCTATACTTATTGGTAATAAAATTAACTTGTCACACAAAACTTACTCTTGGGACTTTGTATAGGAAGTATTATATTTTTTCTTTCTTTTATTTTGATGAAACTTGTTTACTTTCACGAGTTGTATCACCACCTAAAGAGGGTTTTCATTTAAGAATAACACTTTGTTTAAACTATCACCAAGCAAAGGCTTTCTCTAGCAGCTTATTAATTAATTCTATTTTCAAGTGTACCGGTCATACAAAGCCAATATTTTTAATTAGGTACTGAATTGTCACTATGACGAAGACATTTTGATATTTTACAAACCTGGTTACTTATATGAAAATGATTGAACTTAGAGACATTTTTGGCGATCTATTAAATAGTCTATAAAGAAAAGTACCTACTTTGAATATCAAAATACCTAAACTAGTCGGTGAGCCCGCTTTTTTTTTTTTTTTTAGTAGCCCGTAGGGATCCCACTGCTGGGCAAGGGCCTCTCCCAAACATTTGGGAGGAATTGCCATAATCGCCACGCTTGGCAGGCGGGTTGGCGATCGCAGTAAGATGTCAAACGGTTCAGAGACGCTGCTGCCCGTCTTCTGTGTTCCTTTATTCCCTTAGTCGCCTTTTACGACACCCACGGGATGAAATGGGTTGGTACTATTCGCCGCCGGCACCACACAGCTTTATTTGCGTATCGTTTTTTTTTCTTGTCATTTCTATTCTATTTTTTTACCGTGTTTCGATCAGTACACTCAATAAATAGCTACTGGTGGCTGAGAACTGCCTGTTTATGCAAAATACAATATGTGAGTCATTTTTTTCAGAGTCCACCGAGAAGTGATGTCCAACCAACCAATCGGCCAACATTGCCAATTGAAAATGTGTTTGACGATGAGAGTGATGAAGAGATTTTTCCAACAAAAAAACGTCAAAAAACATATTTTTCTACTGAACCAAATATAACTGAAAAAATCGTACCTTTACATGAATTTAGCTCACAACAAGAATGTGTCATTGATAAACAACAGTATGACAATACAAAACAATATACTTTCTTACATGGGCACCCAAGCTCTATAATTATTGCAAATACAAGAACATTACAACACAAAGCAAAAACACGTGCTCAGACTGCCACTAAAAAAAATTCAATTTATCCTGATCAAGTGAAAGAACCAGAAGAAACAGTTAACCTCAGTCCAAACATCCGAAAAACTATTCAACTCAAAACACAAGAAGAAACAGTGTATCTCAGTCCTAGTACCGGAAAAACTTGTCAAATATTGCAGAATGTTCGCTTGTCCGCTTCTAGTGCTTCAACCTCACTAATAAAAAAACAAAATCCTATAGGTTCCCCTTCAAAAGATTTTCCTCATATAACTACGGAGAGCAGAGCTGGATCTTTGTCAGAAATCTCACGCTCCAATTTACTGGATTGTAATATATCACTTAGTGAGGACAACATTCAACAATTACTTCGTACTCCGACACAAAAAAGACCGAGAGAAAATGTTACATCCGAATGTACATATTCAGAAGACTTTAATCCGTCCAAATCCAAAAAAAGTCATGAAATAGAGGTCTCTGTAATTATAGAAAGTATTCCTGATGACAATGTTAAAGGAAAACGAGACATGAATAACAAATTGCCAACTGTTCTAAAATCACCTGATATTGTCGAATATGATATTATTGAACATATAGACTGCTAAAACAATAATATAATACAAACAAACAAAATATGTCACAGTGTGAAGAATATTCGAAAATCACCTGAGTTGGATGAGAGTAATAATATGGAAGATGATAATTTTAGCGGTACTGACAATGATTATAGTCCTTCGGAGGAAGAGTGTAGTGATTCGGAAGAGTATGCTTCAATGGAAAATTGCGTTCATTCAGATCAGGATTTATCTCCAGATAGTGAATATGAAGAAGCTACAGAAGATGACATTTTAGTCACGGACGAAACATTACCCGGCACGCAAGCTAAAGATCACGATGAGTGGGAAAATATATCGGAAAGTCCCATAACTTTTAATGAATTCGCTGGAGAATGTACGTTTAATTTACCCCCGTTTGTGGGAGTTACACCTGAAGATATATACAAGATGTTTGTTACAGATGAGATGATTGATATAATGGTATCTGAAACAAATGCTTACGCACAAAAGTATATACAAATAAATCAACAAAATATGAAACGTAATTCACGCATGACAAAATGGAGTGACACCAGTTCTCAGGAAATGAGAACATTTTTGGCTGTTTTAATGGCAATGGGTTTGTGTAGAGTTCCTAATTTAAATTTATACTGGAGCAGAAACAAATTGTATCGAAACGAATTTATTTCTTCAGTAATGACAAGAGACAGATTTTTATTGCTACTTAAATGCTGGCATGTCAGTGATGTAAGTAATGAAGACCAAACTGACAAACTATATAAAATTAGAAATATGTTCACAAAGATTACAGAAAACTTTCGACGTATTGCAAATCCTGGAAAGTATGTGGTAATCGATGAAACCATGATACCATGGAGAGGAAGACTAGGTTTTCGCCAATACATAAAAAACAAATCACACAGGTACGGCGTAAAGCTTTATAAGCTTTGCACTCCCGAAGGTTATACTTCTGAGTTAGAGGTTTATACAGGGAAAAAAAATCAGAAAAAAGAATTAGAACACAGTAAAAAAGTAGTGTTAAGATTGATGACAAATCTGACAGAAATGGGTAGAATCGTAATAGTAGACAATTACTACACTTCGTTGGGCCTGGCAGAAGATCTTCTATCACAAAAAACATTTTTATGTGGAACACTTAATAAAATACGGAAATATCTGCCAAAGCAAGTTACTAGTTACAAATTGCAGAAAGGCGAAATTATTGGAAAAATGAACAAAAAGGGCGTAAAGGTAATGAAATGGATGGATAAACGGAATGTTTTGATGTTGACTACGTGCAAAGATCACGATGATAACCTGATAGATACTGGAAAAAAGAAGAGAGGAACCGACGAATGCATAAAAAAACCGGGATGTGTTTTGCTGTACAATAAAACAAAAAAAGGCATTGACTTTTCTGACCAGATGTCTTCTTATTATACAACTTTGAAGAGAGGAATCAAATGGTGGAGAAAAGTTGTAATGGAGCTAATATTTGGTACGGCGCTAATTAATGCCTGGATTGTGTTTAATTCAATCCAAACTGATGGAAAAAAGTTACCAAAAAGACTCTTTGTGGAGAAACTTATAGAATCTTTAATAAAAAAGGAAATCGATGAGACCCCAGGTAATGTAATGCTTAGATATATTTCTTGACAGTCAACGTGTTGAAGCTTTCATAAACTAAGCTTGACATTTGGTCATTATTAAGTTATTTATTATTGTTTCCTTTTAATTATTCTGAATTTAAGCTACCTTACCTACCTACTCTTTCAACATTTTAAGTATAAAACAAACACATTCATTTGATGCAGTTATACCTACATTATCATTGTTATTCTCATCTACGATCTAACCTAAGTAACAATGTCAGTTTTATTACGTTATCTTTACATTTTTGTTATTTTTCAGCACCTGAAAGCGCACGCCATTGCCTCGAAAAGGGTGAAAAAAGGAGAAGATGTGTTGGTTGTTACCAAAAACTACGCACATTTTTACCATCTCGTGAAGCTGATAAAAAATCCAAAAAGATTTTGACTCAGTGCACTCAGTGCAAAAAATCTTATTGTCTACCCTGTTTCAATGAAAAACACTCATAAATAAGTACAACATATATATTGAGATTTTTATAAAAAAGTATATTGATACTGATTTTTTAATGTTAATTCAAGTTCTAATAATTGTATTTTTGAAGCCCGAGGCAGAATAAATAGGACAGTTTCTTTTCTACTTCTGGTTGCCTTTTTTTTCTATTCTGTGAACCGCATTAAGATTTTCATATACAAATAGAAAGATAAACCTTATGCATAAACCGTAATCCATTATTTTCCAATAATAAGTCTGTAATAGGTGCCTCTTAATGGTATAGAATGGAACGCTTCGTGCGCGAGTCCGACTCGCACTTGGCCGGTTTTTTTTTCTTTATGGCGCCTTCAAGCACAATTTAGATTATTTAAAAAAAAATGTATCCTTTGATAGCTTTGTGTTGTTTTGCCAGGTTTTGCCCTTAAAACGATCTAATGAGATATAATTGATCAAAATCGGTCAAGTCGTTGCGTAGTTAAGACAGTTTAAAAACGTCGATATTATTTTTCCCATCACTAATCGCAGCGAAAATTTGCCCTATTTCAGTGCGTTACGAGGTGTATAAGATCCCATATTTTGTTTTGCTAATAATTCCTAAACTAGCCATCAGATCCCGGGGCGACGGTGGATTAGGGTTCATCAATTCACTGTCTATATCAATAAGGACCAAAATTCTCATTTATCTTTGATTTCGCGCCAGAAAATGGATTTTAGTTTGTAAAAGGAGGTGGGGTCTAATAGACCGCGTGTCGCCCTAACGTCTGGTCACGGTACGGGCCGATTATACCTCGTGCCGCAGGAACGGAAAGTATGCAAAAATTGGTGCCGCAGCTAACGTGTTAACTCGATTCTTCCGAATGTTCACTGAGAACTTTGAGAGGGGGCAATTTCGGTCATGGTGAGTGTTAGCGTCTGTAAAATGAGGGGGCGGCTCTAGTCGCGCCGTTGAAAATAGGTCGTCACGCTGACGGTTAACACGTTTTCAAACATCGCCGTTAAAAAGTCAACCTGCAGCCAGCGTTTGATTTACGGGGATGAAGCGCGCACGACCGCCTGCTGCGCCGGAAACGTCAGCCATTCCCTCATAATGATATCGCGTTTGAAACAAAAATGCGCCGGCTGCCGCGCTATAATAAGAAATACTACTGCCGTAATAGCAGTAGTATTTCTTACTATAGCGCTAATGGGCGCTAATGGGCCCTTGCTGAGTTGGCCACGAAGACCCATTCTGTTCAGGGTTGGTCACACTCACGGGTCAACACCCATCCGGCAGCCTCCACGCATGAAGTGCGAGCCCGGGTAGGACTCTGGCCTTAGGGCTACTTTCCCCTGGAATCAACCTTCTGGCGCTCCTGGACGGTCTGCGCACCGTGCGGCGTAAGCCAATCGACTGTGCACTCTGACTAACAGTCGGGGGAGTCTGGAAGCAGTACTGTTTCCTATAGAGCGGGGGTGGTTGCGGACCTTACGGCGACTGCTCTTGAAACGACCATCGGCTACCCGATCCTGGGTGAACAGTCGGGCAAAGGATGCCGTGGTCCGCGATAGATTCGGTATACACCGTTTCACCGCTTTGTAAGGGAGAGGACCGCGCAAGCGACCTCGAACTCGTAACCAATCGAGAGACTGGAGTAATCTGGTCGCAATTGGAAGTAAGGGCGTAAGTGTAAACCCGCTGGGTAACACTCCTGGCTATCTCGCGGTTAAGGCGTTGGCCTCTTACGGGTTTGTGGCGGAGCTTGACGGTGGACTGTTTTGTCCCAAAGTCATCTGCGCTCACTCCAGGGAGATAGAACGACCAATTGTTAAAACTTCCTGAGGTGACGGGCTCACCCGCTGTAGTCGACAACCCTAGTTGCCATAATAGCATACAATATTATAGCATACCGTGGCTCGTCCAAACTATAACCTCCGTTTTGAAAATAAGAATAATATACCTACCATTATTTTTGGACGTACACCACCCATATATTTCAGCTTGCATCGACGCCATTAATAATGGCGTTTCTACTTGATAATATGTTGAGATTCAGTGCAATGATGTTACTGTTACATCATTATGTAGAATAAATTTATGTCTAATCTAAAAATGCACTAATCATGTCTTTTCGACGTAATCTAGGATTTTATTTTGTAATACATTTAGTCTGGCATTTTATGTTTCATCGTTGCGTGTGCTCAAAGTTTTCTTTGTGTAGCATAAAAACAACTATTGTAAAAAAATCTTCGTTTCCGCGGAGTTACATATTTATTCCTAAAACTGGTGTGGCCTTAGGGAAAGGAGGTTAAAGACGAAGGCGTACAAACGGGCACAGGTGTAAATATGGGCATCAATCCCTAGTGGCTATGGGAAGTACTCAAGACTGGCGGCGAGGACTGTAGATGGCGCCATTTGCTAATATAAGATAGCAGAGATATTGTGCAAACTGGTGTTTATTCTGGACTGCAAACTTTTGAGTCGTATGTAAAATCGTTTTCTTTTCATGTTCTTACGTTTAGTTAAAAATAATTTCACAGGGATATCCGGAAAGCGGAGATCTTAAGCTACTTTTTAAAGCCCACCTTTTTAAACTACTTTGTAAAGCATCGAGCTTAAGCTACTTTTTGAAGCCCACGCACGCTTTTAGGTTACATGTGATAGTGACAATCTTTCTTAGGTGGGGTTTGTGTATATATGGGTACCCTTTCTTGTGAACAGCGATGATTATACTAATCTAAATGACAACGGTGGAGATTAACCAGACTCAAGCAACGGAACTTGCATTTTTTTGTGAAGAAAAGTTCTCTGATGATGACACTCGGGGAGAGGTGTGGGTGAAATGAGTTATATGCCAAATGTGGACACACTTCAATTGTACCGGGGCTGAAAGAGCAAGTTATGTTTGCGATTTCTGTAAACATTTTTTTCCTGTAATAAATATATTCTCTACCATTTTGTATTGTTTTATCGTGTTTTAAAACTTTTTTTTGTGACTTTGAAGAGGGCCCATATTAACATCCCATTTTTTCTGGTGCTTTTTAAAAGATTTATGTAAATCGTCGTTTTTGTAATGAAATAATTGAGTATAATGATTAGTTATTGGACATAAAATAAGCATATAATATAATGAGACAATATATTTGTGTCGCTGCGGACGCGTTGAAAAATACACACACACTTGCTATCGAAAACATTAATTTTATTTCAAACACAAAATCCTTATGTATAATGCACCATGCGGAGTGACAGTACGCTCTAAATTTCCGGCGAGGCCCTCTGTTGGTACATTTTACTACTATCTGACTTGTACGTTTAGACATCCCGCCCACCAAAGGACTTCGTTCTTTACCAAAGTCTAACTTATACCTTAAGACTACATCAATCGGTTAAATAAAAAAACGTGATTAACGAAACACCGCCCACCATGACATATGGTCATGATGACCGTCACTAACAAATAAACTTAACTAGTCTAGACAATTTTTTTTTCAAATTATCAACTAGTTTATAACAATATATAAAAACACGTGTAATAATTAAACAAACAAACTTTAAATTTTAATGATATATATCACGATGGTACATCTTTCTCAGTAATATCCGAAATTGGCAGTAAACACAATTTATTTAATGGACGCTTGCATAATCCATTTTTAGTCTTAACCGTTAAAACTCTAGTGATATTATCCTTGCCTTCATGTTTCTCTACAATTTTTCCTAATAACCATTTTGCTGGAGGCAAGTTATGGTCTCTAAGAATTACAACATCGTTAATTTCAGGTTCAGCTCTTTTTAATGCCCATTTATATCTTTCATTGAGAGTCACTAAATATTCATCCGACCATTTTTTCCAAAAATCATTTACAATTTTTTGACTAAACTTCCACCTTTGTAAGCTCGTAACATTTTGATTTTCATAATTTTCGTCTGGTAGAGTAATTAGTGGCTCTCCTATCAGGAAATGTCCTGGTGTCAGAGGCAATGGATCGTCAGGACTGCCGCTTAAATATGACAGAGGCCGCGAATTTAAACAAGCTTCAATTTGTGTCAACACAGTCGATAACTCCTCAAAAGTTAAAGTAGAGTCTCCTATCACCCTTTTGAGATGCGTCTTAGTAGAGCGAACCCCTGCCTCCCACAGACCACCAAAGTTAGGGGCATGCGGAGGGATGAAACTCCACGTGGTTCCATCATTTGACAATAACTTGCTGATCTCTTCAGGAACTTGCGACTTCGACCGATCGAACATTTCTCGTAATTCCTTGCTCGCGCCTACAAAATTAGTGCCATTGTCACTATATAAAGTTTGGCAATGGCCTCTCCTTGACATAAATCTTCTAAACGCAGCAATAAATCCTTGGGCTGTCAAATCCGATACAGCTTCCAGGTGAACTGCCTTAGAGAACATACATATAAATACACAAATATAACCTTTAAATGATTTAGAGCCTCTTCCAGGTGAAAATCTTACATTTATATGTCCCGTAAAGTCAACTCCTGTAATCTTGAATGGCCTTATTGGCTTCAGTCTTATTTCAGGTAATTGGCCCATCAAAGGATTGTTGTTTTGCTTGGCATATCTCACACATTTTACACAGGTTCTATAACATCTTTTGGCCATCTCTCTCGCTCTAATTATCCAAAATTTTGATCTGAGTATATTCAGCATTAACTGTGGACCTCCATGAAGTGATTTTATGTGGGCATCCAAAACAATTAATCTGGTGAGATGACTCTCACTCGGTAATATAATTGGGTGCTTCACGTCGAAATCTACTTCAGCTTCCTGTATGCGTCCACCTACCCTTAAAATCCCATTATCATCAAGAAGGGGATTTAGAGTGTGGAGCTTACTCTTTGGAGGCACACACCCTCTCAACCTTAATTGCCTTATCTCCTCTTCAAAATATAGCCTTTGCGTTTCTTTCACACTCAATTTTAAAACGTCATCTCTCTCCTTGACAGTCACAACTTCCGTTACTATTGGTCTCTCACTTTTAGGCAACTTTAGATTCAACAGTCTTCTGCAGTAAGATAATACTCTCAACATTTTCGCTAAATTTGAGAATCTTGTCCAAACAGACTCTTCTTTAGGTACTGTTATAGCTAAAGTTTTGATAGGTCTCACTTCTTCATTAGTTGTGAATTCGCTATAGCCTTGTTCATTGTACTTTTCCTGTCTCAACCAGCCAGGACCATGCCACCATAAATCCATTTTCATTAACTCGACCACCGTAGAACCGCGCGACGCACAATCAGCAGGATTATGATTTGTTCTGACATGGTTCCACTGCTCTTTATCAATCATGGTGAGTATCTCGGAAACTCTATTACTAACAAACGTTGTCCACCGACTAGGTTCTCCAGCTAACCATGCTAAGACAACTGTACTATCGCTCCACGCATGTAAATTCTCTTTTGGAACCTCCATTACTTGCGCTACTTCGAACACTAGTTTTGTGGCAAGCAACGCGGCGCATAATTCCATACGTGGAATAGAAATCTCTTTTTCAACTGGTGCTACCTTGGTTTTTGCCGTAACCAGATTCACTACTATATCTCCGTTCCTTGCCCTTGATCTTAGGTATACTGCTGCAGCGTATCCTACTTGTGAAGCATCCGCGAAAGTGTGGAGCTCTACCTTATCGTCACGTTTTGTCTGTAGCCACCTAGGTATACCCAAAAACTGGACATTTGCAAGATCCTCCCGGAAACTATGCCACTCCTTGAATAATTGTTCAGACAAATCGTCATCCCAGCTCAGGCCAGATTTCCAAAGTTGCTGCATGAAAATCTTTGCTCTTATAATGACAGGAGCGAGCCAAGCGATAGGGTCATACAGTCTCGCAATTTCAGACAACACCTTTCTCTTGGTCATTGTTTCGGCTTTCTCGGGAAAATGAAGATCATATTCGAAATTGTCGGTAGTTTTGTTCCACTGGATTCCAAGAACTTTAAACATCTCATTTTGTTTAAATATAACCGTCTGATCTTTGTTTCGATTTTCTTCTCGGATGTGATCCAGTAATTGTTTACAGTTTGAACTCCATTTTTGTACCTCAAAACCACCGGCTTTCATTAATTTGCTCATTTGCTCGTATATATCTATGGCTTCGCTCGCGTCTTCACATCCACTAAGTAGGTCATCCATGTAATAATCAGTTAATGTTATCTTTGAAGCAACGGGATACTTATCGGCCTCATCTTTTGCTAGCTGCTGTAATGACTTCACCGCTAGATACGGAGCGCTGGCTGTTCCGAAGGTGAGTCTCTTCAAACGGTAGTGATGTACTGGCCCGTTCGGACTTGGTCGCCACAATATCCTTTGAAAGTCGGTGTCTTTTCTATCTACTTTAACTTGACGATACATCTGCTTTAGATCTGCCATGATGCAAAAATTATGGCGCCTCCATCGCATCAACGTATGTCTTAACTCTGGCTGCAGTTTAGGACCTACAAGAAGATTGTCGTTCAAAGAAACATTGTTCACACCTTTACAAGATGCGTTGTATACGACTCTCAACTTTGTTGTCTCTTTGTCTTCTCTGACAACAGCGTGGTGGGGAAGATACACGACTTGAGCTTCTTTTATTTGATCTTGATCTTCTATTAACTCCATATGATCTTGGTTGACGTAGTCCTCCATAACCTTCTTGTACTCCTCATATAACTTCGGATCTTTATTCAGTTTTTTCTCTAACCCATTAAACATTCTCATGGCTATCTCTTTTGATTTTCCTTCTAGGCATTCTGGCTTAGAGCTCTTAAACGGCAGCCTTACAACATAACGTCCACTCGTATCTCTTATTGTGGTCTTTTCAAAGATTTCTTCACATCTCAACTCATTTTTTGTCATTGGTTTTCCAATAAAATCTGGCTCTCTTTCAATCTCCCAAAATTGTTTTAGTAATAGATCTTCCTTCAGATGAACATGCATACTCCACACTCGGCCATTATTTAAGGAGGAATCCTGCTCTACTCTTCCTGATAAAATCCATCCAAATTGCGTGTTTTGCGCAATCGGACCACTCATTGACGGATGTTTAATTAAGCCTTGAGTCATAATAATTCCGTAGACGTCAGCGCCTAAGATCATGTCGATTTTATTCGGGGATCCATATTTCGGATCGGCTAAACTTAAACTCTCAATTCCCGGCCAATTTGTCATCGTTATCTTTCTCGACGGAATACATGAAGTAACTGTCTTCAAAACAAAAGCACTGACTAATATAGAAAAATTAGGGTTGTGCAGTGACTCTAACTCCACAGAAACCATACCCTTGGGTATTGTTTGCCCTTCTCCTACTCCCATTACTACACCATTGGTAAACGATTTTTTGAGACCTAAAACTTGTGTAATCTCCTCTGTCATGAATGAAGCCTCAGATCCTTGATCGATTAATGCTCTAACCACCAAAGACTTACCATTACCGATCTTGCTCTAATTTAAACCGTCGCTAGTAGCACCCGACCTTCGTTACGCTCAGTGGCAAAATGTGCTACAACTCGTTTCTCAGATTTATTATAAAATTGCACATTTTGGTCCGCTGACCTCTCACCCTCTCGACTTGGATTCTCTTGCGAAATCGAACTTTCACTTTGAACTCGCTCGTAATGAAGCATCATATTATGTCTTCTGCCACATTTACGACAACACATTGGTTGCCGACAATACCTCACTGAATGATTCGATGATAAACAATTGAAACACAATCCCTTCGATTTTACAAACTCGGTTCTCTCTTCTGGGGATTGTTTCTCGAACTGCTTGCACTGATGAATAGCATGTGATCCAACACACATCACGCAGACTTTCTCATTGTTTTTTGATGTAGGTTTCTCGTCAACGGTAGAATGAAATACTCTTTTGTTTGGAATTTGTTTCACGTTATAATGACTATGGGATGCCCTTTGCATTGTCTTATCTCCGTCTAACATCTCTAATGTTCGAAAGCGTGTCTCAAGAAACGTGGTCAATTGCTTCCAGGTGGGTAACTCCTCCGATTCAGCTTGACTTATTTGCAGCTCCCACAGTTTTCTCGACTCTGAATCTATCTTCATAAGAACTAGGTGGTTAATAATTGCGTCCCATGAACTGGTATCTATCTTCAAGTTCTGCAACGATTTTAGACAAGCCGAGGTAGTATCAAGTAATTGTTTTATACCTGTGGCCGATTCTGCAACCAAAAGTTTTTGACCAAATAACCGCTTCATCACTTCATTACAGTTGAATCTCTTGTTCGTATAGCGTCGCGTCAGTTGATGCCAGGCCTCCTCGTAATTAGTGTCCGTTGTTGAAAGGTTCTTCAGTAATTTTTCGGCTTCGCCATATAAACTACCCTTTAAGTAGTGCAACTTCTGAACTCCACTCAGTGATGTATTTCCGTGTATGAGTGTCAAGAACATGTCATGGAAAGATTGCCACTCTTCGTAACTGCCTGCAAATCTGGGTAGTTGTATCTGCGGTAGCTTCACGTCGGCACTAGTAGTCGAAGCGCACGAACTCGACTTGACCGTGGTTGATAACTGTCGCAAATCCTCCTTCATACGAGTCTTGTATTCAATATACGTATCATCAAACACACTGCATAGGTCTTCCGAAAAATACGATATTTCTGCTCTTTTCCCCTTATCAACGCTGCTGACTAGTTCACGATGAGTTTTTTCGAAGTCATTCCTCCAGTTGTCTAAAACCTCTGAACGCGACTCAATATAAGCTATAGTAATTCTGTCCTTCGGCGACTTTTTATAGGTTGTAAACGCCTTCTTTACCCTTTCATACAAGTCTTCTTGATTTAATATATTCGCCTTCATTCTTAAAGTTATGTTAGTCAAAACAACACCCTTAAAGTTCCAATCTACCGTACGATGATTCCAAACTACCGCATGCGAAGATTATGTTTCCGTCAAAAATTCCGAAAAGTCCTCTTTTCGTAAAAATTTTTATAAGTCTTTTTTTCGCCAAAAAATTCCAAGTCTTTTTTCTTCAAAAATTTTTGTAAGACTTTTTTTCAAAATTTTTTATAGGTTCATTTTTTGCAAAAACTTTCTTTCTCTTTATTTTTTTCAAAAATTTTCTAAGTTTTTTTTTTTTTACAAAAAAATTCTAAGTCGTTTTTTACGAAATTTTTCAAAGTCCCAAATCACTTTTACGAAATTTTTACAAGTCCCAGACACTCCGCGAAACTTCGACTTTCCGACACAGCACAAATTCACTTTATTTTTCATTCACTTTACTCACGATCTTCCTAGTCCTGTCCTTTTCACTTTTTCCCTGGTTTCGGCACCAGATGTCGCTGCGGACGCGTTGAAAAATACACACACACTTGCTATCGAAAACATTAATTTTATTTCAAACACAAAATCCTTATGTATAATGCACCATGCGGAGTGACAGTACGCTCTAAATTTCCGGCGAGGCCCTCTGTTGGTACATTTTACTACTATCTGACTTGTACGTTTAGACATCTTGAAAAACTCAAACTAATTTTATATTAAGAGATTTCAAAGTTTATTACCAAGTTTCGGACGCTAACTCTCAAAACATTAGATTTTTCTGTAATATCAGACAAAGCTGAAAGTTCTGGTGTGATTTTTTAAGAAGTGTGATATAGTGGTAAAGTTATTTTGGAAGAATTTTATATAAAAAAAGACCCTAAGTAGTCACAGAAATAAAATTATTATTTTTTTTTACGAGAATACATCAAATTTTTCTTGGCTGAATAAATAAATAGTTTTGTATGCAAATATATAAAACAAAATAATAGTTTTGGTAAAGCATTTAATAAAGAACATAACTTTGTTTACAATTTTTGCAAAGATTTCCGTATTTTATGATTCACTTATGATATATTTGATGACATCAGAATGATTGAATAGGCGAGTTTTTTCAGTTCGCCAACTTTGTAATATTTATTCAATATTATCTTAATTGTTTTACGAGATAAAGTTACAATGTTTTATATTTCAAATTTCAATGCGATAATTTTACAGTTATTATTTTTATGACCCGTATAGTGGTTTACAAGTTATGGTCGTTTTTCTCAAGGCCGTCGACTTCACGCGCGAAACTCTCGCGCGCAAAAGGGACGGCTGAATTTTTACTTCGCGAGTCAAGGGGGTTAATCATTGTTTTGCCTTCTCGCATTTAAGAAACTTGTTACAGTTGTTAATGAAATACAGAAATGTAGAATTTTTCAAAATGAAAGTAACTTTAAATCAAAAACAAAAGAGGTTGCCCATATTTACACCTTTTCCTCTAGAATTTGGACGAGCCACGGTATGCTATTGTGGACACTAAGTCACTATGTCATATTTCATTTGCCCCTCCGGATATCAATTCATATTTACCACCGTGAGTGGTAACACTACATCCACGTGTAGTGTTACCACTCACGCAAACCATAGGAGTCAGACTCATTGTCACATGGCTGTAAACAACGAGTGAGCGCCTCACTCGCTTACCAGTAGTAAATAAATTGTCAACCGATTAACATCACTGTGTTTTACTTCCCCGTCGCGACCGCTCTCCGATAAACCGCCATTATTACCACCGAAGCGAGCTTGGTCCTTTGTCCTCTACAATCGGACCAAAAGCGCGCTTAAAGGGACCCGTAATCATCCCCCAGTGACCACGGTAAATTATATTACGGCAGTAGTATCTCTTACTGTGGCGCGGCAGGCAGGCGCATTTTTGTTTTGAACGCGATATCGATATGACGGAATGGCTGACGTTTCCGGCGCAGCAGGCTGTCGTGCGCCTTTCATACTCGTAAATCAAACGCTGGCTGCAGGTTGAATATTTAACGGCGATGTTTGAAAACGTGTTAACCCACAGCGTGACGACCTATTTTCAACAGATTTCCATTTTACAGACGCTAACACTCATTCATGACCGAAATTGACCTACAGATATCAAAGAGCATCCTAGATCTTTTACATCTTTCACAGAGGATCAAAGTAACTCAGTAAGTTAGTCACAGTAGTAAAAGTAACATCGCAGTGAAAGTTCGGAAAAATCGCGTGAAAGATACCTCTATAACAGCATTTCTCAAAGTGTAGGTCGCGAACCGATTTGTTGGGTCACGCGTTATTCTAATATCTGCGGCCATAGAAATTCATTACAGAAAAGGTCGGTCTTTACTTCCTTGAGGATAAAAAAAGGAATGCGAAAAAAAACTGTATTTAAAATCCGTTCCAGAATCGTGTTATGGTTGTTACTGGGATACCGATCTAGAGACCATTGGTCTATCATCAAAAGACACTTCTTTGAAAATTTATTTTGACTGCAAACTCCTTACAAAATTTTTGATTTCAGTTCAAATTCATACACAACGGCTTCCTACTAAATCTTCGAAGTGTTCCTCCCTTTTACTGTAAGGCACTCCAAAATTCGGCAAGGGTTAACAAGGAATCTGACCGTCTCTCAAGGCGAAACCTTCATCACGGGAATCCCTGCCAAGGGATGCCCACAGGGTAGAGTCATCTCCCCCCTCTTGTGGAGCATCGTTGTAGACGAACTTCTAACAGATCTACAAAACCTAGGCTTCTCTGTCTACGGCTACGCTGATGACGTGGCCATAGTAGTAAAAGGAAACTTCCTATCAATACTTAAGGAGCTCATGGACAAAGCTCTTAAGACCACCAAAGACTGGTGCCAGGCCAGAGGTCTGTCCGCTAATCCAAGCAAGACTAAGGCCATGATTTTCACCAAAAAATACAAACCCGAACCCGTTGAGTGTCCCAAGCTCTGGGATAAGGAGATAGCATACGCTACAGAAGTCAAATACCTTGGAGTCTATCTAGACCCAAAACTCAATTGGAATTTATTTATCTGGGTTGCAAATTGAACTGGACAACTACGGCAACTGAAATATTATGACGTTTCAGGCAACTGTCCGAAACAAGCCTGGGCCTGTTAAAGTAACCATTGACAGCAATAAGATGCATGTTGAATTAAAGCTAATATAATCGTAATTTGGTACCTTGGTTTTAAAAATACGGTCATGTTTTATATTTTAATGGGACTACTAAAAAACAGAAAAGTACGCTGCATAAAGGCTGCAAATATTCATTTAAGGCTGCAAACTTCAAAGGCGTGTGAAATTTGCAGCCTTATTAAAGCACGATCTGGACAATTTGGAACATACGGTGACGCAACATGCATAGTCAGATCTGGATGAATTTATATAAAATAAGTTATGTTCGGACACGTTAGTGAACTTGCTCATTCATTGGTAAGTAATAAGTGTTACTAGTCAACTAGATACTGTATTTGCTACAAGTCATAGGCTGAACGAGCCTGGTGTCGCCAGAAGTTAAGTATCGACTCGCCTCGCCTGGTGTAAGTATCAACTCACCTGGAAGAGATTTGGCTACGTTTAACTGCCTGAGGCATCTGTTGCAGGATTATACAATATATTTGTTTCCTAATCTGTGATCAGGGTATACACGTTTGCGTGATACTTCAGCGTGATTAAAACACACATATCACATTTCTGCTTCAAATACACTTCGGAATTAGTTGCTTTAGTTGTACATGCAATAAGCTTTCAGGTAATTGAATTATCAAGTTCATTATACGAACTTCATTATACATTCCTTCGCATACGAACGCCTAATAATAATTGAGATGATAATAATAAAAAGCTTTATTTGATGTTACAAATCAGCCAGCTTATTGCGTTGAAGTTTATATCTTACATCTAACCTTATCCTAATTGGAAAACATGCTTTGAAGTAAAAATAAGATAAAACTATTATTGAAATCACTTACAAAGGCTGCTCGTATCAATTGATTGTATCTAACATTTAAATCCAGCAGAAAATAATATTAAAACTTAAAAAACGCAATAAACTTATAATGACGCAGAAAAGTGGTAAGGTGAGGAAGAGGAATTTATGAATTCGTGTTAAAGGATTCTTTGAGCCAGCATTTAAATCAATACAAACGCAGTGCTGCCCTTTCATGTGTTAGTAAAGCTTTCCAGAAGTATGTTCCATCTACGCAGAATAAGTGTGAGTAGAAATCACTACTGTGACCAGGGATCGAGAGCAAGGTTGTCTTCAGAACTCAGAGGGCTCCCATCAAACCTGCTTATGAGGTAGGTCGTAGCGGCATTCTCCAAAATTCTGTAAAACAAACCCAGGAGTCTCACTAATCTCTACTTTCTTGGTTCGTCCGCCATACAGTCTCCTCCTGTACTTATCATTAGCTGTATATTTGGCCGAAGAAAGCATGATGAATAGGTCATACTTCCTTCTGCCAAATATACAAAAAATTCAAACATTGTGCAGCCTTTAAATCCTGGTGGCTAGATCTTCCGTGATGTTGAGAAATGTAGCTTCTGAATAATTTAGGAGAGGGAGGAGAACAGATTGGCAGATTGTGATATTGTAGGAGAAAATTCTTTAGCTTTTTTAGTGCGTGAACGCGGCCAAATAGTCTACCTCTCCTCTCCACGATATGCGGCTGCCACGATAGAATCTGGTCGAGTTATAAAGCAAGATTTTTAACCTGGATGTGTTATCATCCGCACCTATGCTAATCCTTGGTTAAGAGTTCATGACGATATTTGAAGTAATAAGAGCTGATGACGATTATGATAATTTGAGTCTTAGACGGATTTAGCCAGTCAGATGTTATCGAAAGATCAGCATTAATAAAAGCTCTAGCTGCGTCGATGCCTTCGTTTTCTTCACAAGTCTTCTACGCACACCTCACGGCAGATAGAACTATCTAATATCGTTAAAACGGGTTAGGTGACGGGTTCGCCCGTTGTAGTTTACAGCTCTAGTTGCGTCGATGCCTATCAACAGAATCGTGTTATTAACAGTTATCAGTAATACCGTGTGTTTATGTAGTTAATAGTTCAAGAACAATACATAGAGTATATAATACTTGAATCGTTAACATTTTTGAATCTTAACATTATTAACACGCCCAGTTCGACCGAGTGAACATTGATTGGATCAGAATTCTATCGCTCGTATTTTCACCCTCAATATATCCCGAATAAGCCTTCGCTGAAGTTTACATTATGAAATTGTCGCGCTTCAAACTTCAGTCTTATTTCAGGTAATTGGCCCATCAAAGGATTGTTGTTTTGCTTGGCATATCTCACACATTTTACACAGGTTCTATAACATCTTTTGGCCATCTCTCTCGCTCTAATTATCCAAAATTTTGATCTGAGTATATTCAGCATTAACTGTGGACCTCCATGAAGTGATTTTATGTGGGCATCCAAAACAATTAATCTGGTGAGATGACTCTCACTCGGTAATATAATTGGGTGCTTCACGTCGAAATCTACTTCAGCTTCCTGTATGCGTCCACCTACCCTTAAAATCCCATTATCATCAAGAAGGGGATTTAGAGTGTGGAGCTTACTCTTTGGAGGCACACACCCTCTCAACCTTAATTGCCTTATCTCCTCTTCAAAATATAGCCTTTGCGTTTCTTTCACACTCAATTTTAAAACGTCATCTCTCTCCTTGACAGTCACAACTTCCGTTACTATTGGTCTCTCACTTTTAGGCAACTTTAGATTCAACAGTCTTCTGCAGTAAGATAATACTCTCAACATTTTCGCTAAATTTGAGAATCTTGTCCAAACAGACTCTTCTTTAGGTACTGTTATAGCTAAAGTTTTGATAGGTCTCACTTCTTCATTAGTTGTGAATTCGCTATAGCCTTGTTCATTGTACTTTTCCTGTCTCAACCAGCCAGGACCATGCCACCATAAATCCATTTTCATTAACTCGACCACCGTAGAACCGCGCGACGCACAATCAGCAGGATTATGATTTGTTCTGACATGGTTCCACTGCTCTTTATCAATCATGGTGAGTATCTCGGAAACTCTATTACTAACAAACGTTGTCCACCGACTAGGTTCTCCAGCTAACCATGCTAAGACAACTGTACTATCGCTCCACGCATGTAAATTCTCTTTTGGAACCTCCATTACTTGCGCTACTTCGAACACTAGTTTTGTGGCAAGCAACGCGGCGCATAATTCCATACGTGGAATAGAAATCTCTTTTTCAACTGGTGCTACCTTGGTTTTTGCCGTAACCAGATTCACTACTATATCTCCGTTCCTTGCCCTTGATCTTAGGTATACTGCTGCAGCGTATCCTACTTGTGAAGCATCCGCGAAAGTGTGGAGCTCTACCTTATCGTCACGTTTTGTCTGTAGCCACCTAGGTATACCCAAAAACTGGACATTTGCAAGATCCTCCCGGAAACTATGCCACTCCTTGAATAATTGTTCAGACAAATCGTCATCCCAGCTCAGGCCAGATTTCCAAAGTTGCTGCATGAAAATCTTTGCTCTTATAATGACAGGAGCGAGCCAAGCGATAGGGTCATACAGTCTCGCAATTTCAGACAACACCTTTCTCTTGGTCATTGTTTCAGCTTTCTCGGGAAAATGAAGATCATATTCGAAATTGTCGGTAGTTTTGTTCCACTGGATTCCAAGAACTTTAAACATCTCATTTTGTTTAAATATAACCGTCTGATCTTTGTTTCGATTTTCTTCTCGGATGTGATCCAGTAATTGTTTACAGTTTGAACTCCATTTTTGTACCTCAAAACCACCGGCTTTCATTAATTTGCTCATTTGCTCGTATATATCTATGGCTTCGCTCGCGTCTTCACATCCACTAAGTAGGTCATCCATGTAATAATCAGTTAATGTTATCTTTGAAGCAACGGGATACTTATCGGCCTCATCTTTTGCTAGCTGCTGTAATGACTTCACCGCTAGATACGGAGCGCTGGCTGTTCCGAAGGTGAGTCTCTTCAAACGGTAGTGTTGTACTGGCCCGTTCGGGCTTGGTCGCCACAATATCCTTTGAAAGTCGGTGTCTTTTCTATCTACTTTAACTTGACGATACATCTGCTTTAGATCTGCCATGATGCAAAAATTATGGCGCCTCCATCGCATCAACGTATGTCTTAACTCTGGCTGCAGTTTAGGACCTACAAGAAGATTGTCGTTCAAAGAAACATTGTTCACACCTTTACAAGATGCGTTGTATACGACTCTCAACTTTGTTGTCTCTTTGTCTTCTCTGACAACAGCGTGGTGGGGAAGATACACGACTTGAGCTTCTTTTATTTGATCTTGATCTTCTATTAACTCCATATGATCTTGGTTGACGTAGTCCTCCATAACCTTCTTGTACTCCTCATATAACTTCGGATCTTTATTCAGTTTTTTCTCTAACCCATTAAACATTCTCATGGCTATCTCTTTTGATTTTCCTTCTAGGCATTCTGGCTTAGAGCTCTTAAACGGCAGCCTTACAACATAACGTCCACTCGTATCTCTTATTGTGGTCTTTTCAAAGATTTCTTCACATCTCAACTCATTTTTTGTCATTGGTTTTCCAATAAAATCTGGCTCTCTTTCAATCTCCCAAAATTGTTTTAGTAATAGATCTTCCTTCAGATGAACATGCATACTCCACACTCGGCCATTATTTAAGGAGGAATCCTGCTCTACTCTTCCTGATAAAATCCATCCAAATTGCGTGTTTTGCGCAATCGGACCACTCATTGACGGATGTTTAATTAAGCCTTGAGTCATAATAATTCCGTAGACGTCAGCGCCTAAGATCATGTCGATTTTATTCGGGGATCCATATTTCGGATCGGCTAAACTTAAACTCTCAATTCCCGGCCAATTTGTCATCGTTATCTTTCTCGACGGAATACATGAAGTAACTGTCTTCAAAACAAAAGCACTGACTAATATAGAAAAATTAGGGTTGTGCAGTGACTCTAACTCCACAGAAACCATACCCTTGGGTATTGTTTGCCCTTCTCCTACTCCCATTACTACACCATTGGTAAACGATTTTTTGAGACCTAAAACTTGTGTAATCTCCTCTGTCATGAATGAAGCCTCAGATCCTTGATCGATTAATGCTCTAACCACCAAAGACTTACCATAACCGATCTTGCTCTAATTTAAACCGTCGCTAGTAGCACCCGACCTTCGTTACGCTCAGTGGCAAAATGTGCTACAACTCGTTTCTCAGATTTATTATAAAATTGCACATTTTGGTCCGCTGACCTCTCACCCTCTCGACTTGGATTCTCTTGCGAAATCGAACTTTCACTTTGAACTCGCTCGTAATGAAGCATCATATTATGTCTTCTGCCACATTTACGACAACACATTGGTTGCCGACAATACCTCACTGAATGATTCGATGATAAACAATTGAAACACAATCCCTTCGATTTTACAAACTCGGTTCTCTCTTCTGGGGATTGTTTCTCGAACTGCTTGCACTGATGAATAGCATGTGATCCAACACACATCACGCAGACTTTCTCATTGTTTTTTGATGTAGGTTTCTCGTCAACGGTAGAATGAAATACTCTTTTGTTTGGAATTTGTTTCACGTTATAATGACTATGGGATGCCCTTTGCATTGTCTTATCTCCGTCTAACATCTCTAATGTTCGAAAGCGTGTCTCAAGAAACGTGGTCAATTGCTTCCAGGTGGGTAACTCCTCCGATTCAGCTTGACTTATTTGCAGCTCCCACAGTTTTCTCGACTCTGAATCTATCTTCATAAGAACTAGGTGGTTAATAATTGCGTCCCATGAACTGGTATCTATCTTCAAGTTCTGCAACGATTTTAGACAAGCCGAGGTAGTATCAAGTAATTGTTTTATACCTGTGGCCGATTCTGCAACCAAAAGTTTTTGACCAAATAACCGCTTCATCACTTCATTACAGTTGAATCTCTTGTTCGTATAGCGTCGCGTCAGTTGATGCCAGGCCTCCTCGTAATTAGTGTCCGTTGTTGAAAGGTTCTTCAGTAATTTTTCGGCTTCGCCATATAAACTACCCTTTAAGTAGTGCAACTTCTGAACTCCACTCAGTGATGTATTTCCGTGTATGAGTGTCAAGAACATGTCATGGAAAGATTGCCACTCTTCGTAACTGCCTGCAAATCTGGGTAGTTGTATCTGCGGTAGCTTCACGTCGGCACTAGTAGTCGAAGCGCACGAACTCGACTTGACCGTGGTTGATAACTGTCGCAAATCCTCCTTCATACGAGTCTTGTATTCAATATACGTATCATCAAACACACTGCATAGGTCTTCCGAAAAATACGATATTTCTGCTCTTTTCCCCTTATCAACGCTGCTGACTAGTTCACGATGAGTTTTTTCGAAGTCATTCCTCCAGTTGTCTAAAACCTCTGAACGCGACTCAATATAAGCTATAGTAATTCTGTCCTTCGGCGACTTTTTATAGGTTGTAAACGCCTTCTTTACCCTTTCATACAAGTCTTCTTGATTTAATATATTCGCCTTCATTCTTAAAGTTATGTTAGTCAAAACAACACCCTTAAAGTTCCAATCTACCGTACGATGATTCCAAACTACCGCATGCGAAGATTATGTTTCCGTCAAAAATTCCGAAAAGTCCTCTTTTCGTAAAAATTTTTATAAGTCTTTTTTTCGCCAAAAAATTCCAAGTCTTTTTTCTTCAAAAATTTTTGTAAGACTTTTTTTCAAAATTTTTTATAGGTTCATTTTTTGCAAAAACTTTCTTTCTCTTTATTTTTTTCAAAAATTTTCTAAGTTTTTTTTTTTTTACAAAAAAATTCTAAGTCGTTTTTTACGAAATTTTTCAAAGTCCCAAATCACTTTTACGAAATTTTTACAAGTCCCAGACACTCCGCGAAACTTCGACTTTCCGACACAGCACAAATTCACTTTATTTTTCATTCACTTTACTCACGATCTTCCTAGTCCTGTCCTTTTCACTTTTTCCCTGGTTTCGGCACCAGATGTCGCTGCGGACGCGTTGAAAAATACACACACACTTGCTATCGAAAACATTAATTTTATTTCAAACACAAAATCCTTATGTATAATGCACCATGCGGAGTGACAGTACGCTCTAAATTTCCGGCGAGGCCCTCTGTTGGTACATTTTACTACTATCTGACTTGTACGTTTAGACATCTTGAAAAACTCAAACTAATTTTATATTAAGAGATTTCAAAGTTTATTACCAAGTTTCGGACGCTAACTCTCAAAACATTAGATTTTTCTGTAATATCAGACAAAGCTGAAAGTTCTGGTGTGATTTTTTAAGAAGTGTGATATAGTGGTAAAGTTATTTTGGAAGAATTTTATATAAAAAAAGACCCTAAGTAGTCACAGAAATAAAATTATTATTTTTTTTTACGAGAATACATCAAATTTTTCTTGGCTGAATAAATAAATAGTTTTGTATGCAAATATATAAAACAAAATAATAGTTTTGGTAAAGCATTTAATAAAGAACATAACTTTGTTTACAATTTTTGCAAAGATTTCCGTATTTTATGATTCACTTATGATATATTTGATGACATCAGAATGATTGAATAGGCGAGTTTTTTCAGTTCGCCAACTTTGTAATATTTATTCAATATTATCTTAATTGTTTTACGAGATAAAGTTACAATGTTTTATATTTCAAATTTCAATGCGATAATTTTACAGTTATTATTTTTATGACCCGTATAGTGGTTTACAAGTTATGGTCGTTTTTCTCAAGGCCGTCGACTTCACGCGCGAAACTCTCGCGCGCAAAAGGGACGGCTGAATTTTTACTTCGCGAGTCAAGGGGGTTAATCATTGTTTTGCCTTCTCGCATTTAAGAAACTTGTTACAGTTGTTAATGAAATACAGAAATGTAGAATTTTTCAAAATGAAAGTAACTTTAAATCAAAAACAAAAGAGGTTGCCCATATTTACACCTTTTCCTCTAGAATTTGGACGAGCCACGGTATGCTATTGTGGACACTAAGTCACTATGTCATATTTCATTTGCCCCTCCGGATATCAATTCATATTTACCACCGTGAGTGGTAACACTACATCCACGTGTAGTGTTACCACTCACGCAAACCATAGGAGTCAGACTCATTGTCACATGGCTGTAAACAACGAGTGAGCGCCTCACTCGCTTACCAGTAGTAAATAAATTGTCAACCGATTAACATCACTGTGTTTTACTTCCCCGTCGCGACCGCTCTCCGATAAACCGCCATTATTACCACCGAAGCGAGCTTGGTCCTTTGTCCTCCACAATCGGACCAAAAGCGCGCTTAAAGGGACCCGTAATCATCCCCCAGTGACCACGGTAAATTATATTACGGCAGTAGTATCTCTTACTGTGGCGCGGCAGGCAGGCGCATTTTTGTTTTGAACGCGATATCGATATGACGGAATGGCTGACGTTTCCGGCGCAGCAGGCTGTCGTGCGCCTTTCATACTCGTAAATCAAACGCTGGCTGCAGGTTGAATATTTAACGGCGATGTTTGAAAACGTGTTAACCCACAGCGTGACGACCTATTTTCAACAGATTTCCATTTTACAGACGCTAACACTCATTCATGACCGAAATTGACCTACAGATATCAAAGAGCATCCTAGATCTTTTACATCTTTCACAGAGGATCAAAGTAACTCAGTAAGTTAGTCACAGTAGTAAAAGTAACATCGCAGTGAAAGTTCGGAAAAATCGCGTGAAAGATACCTCTATAACAGCATTTCTCAAAGTGTAGGTCGCGAACCGATTTGTTGGGTCACGCGTTATTCTAATATCTGCGGCCATAGAAATTCATTACAGAAAAGGTCGGTCTTTACTTCCTTGAGGATAAAAAAAGGAATGCGAAAAAAAACTGTATTTAAAATCCGTTCCAGAATCGTGTTATGGTTGTTACTGGGATACCGATCTAGAGACCATTGGTCTATCATCAAAAGACACTTCTTTGAAAATTTATTTTGACTGCAAACTCCTTACAAAATTTTTGATTTCAGTTCAAATTCATACACAACGGCTTCCTACTAAATCTTCGAAGTGTTCCTCCCTTTTACTGTAAGGCACTCCAAAATTCGGCAAGGGTTAACAAGGAATCTGACCGTCTCTCAAGGCGAAACCTTCATCACGGGAATCCCTGCCAAGGGATGCCCACAGGGTAGAGTCATCTCCCCCCTCTTGTGGAGCATCGTTGTAGACGAACTTCTAACAGATCTACAAAACCTAGGCTTCTCTGTCTACGGCTACGCTGATGACGTGGCCATAGTAGTAAAAGGAAACTTCCTATCAATACTTAAGGAGCTCATGGACAAAGCTCTTAAGACCACCAAAGACTGGTGCCAGGCCAGAGGTCTGTCCGCTAATCCAAGCAAGACTAAGGCCATGATTTTCACCAAAAAATACAAACCCGAACCCGTTGAGTGTCCCAAGCTCTGGGATAAGGAGATAGCATACGCTACAGAAGTCAAATACCTTGGAGTCTATCTAGACCCAAAACTCAATTGGAATTTATTTATCTGGGTTGCAAATTGAACTGGACAACTACGGCAACTGAAATATTATGACGTTTCAGGCAACTGTCCGAAACAAGCCTGGGCCTGTTAAAGTAACCATTGACAGCAATAAGATGCATGTTGAATTAAAGCTAATATAATCGTAATTTGGTACCTTGGTTTTAAAAATACGGTCATGTTTTATATTTTAATGGGACTACTAAAAAACAGAAAAGTACGCTGCATAAAGGCTGCAAATATTCATTTAAGGCTGCAAACTTCAAAGGCGTGTGAAATTTGCAGCCTTATTAAAGCACGATCTGGACAATTTGGAACATACGGTGACGCAACATGCATAGTCAGATCTGGATGAATTTATATAAAATAAGTTATGTTCGGACACGTTAGTGAACTTGCTCATTCATTGGTAAGTAATAAGTGTTACTAGTCAACTAGATACTGTATTTGCTACAAGTCATAGGCTGAACGAGCCTGGTGTCGCCAGAAGTTAAGTATCGACTCGCCTCGCCTGGTGTAAGTATCAACTCACCTGGAAGAGATTTGGCTACGTTTAACTGCCTGAGGCATCTGTTGCAGGATTATACAATATATTTGTTTCCTAATCTGTGATCAGGGTATACACGTTTGCGTGATACTTCAGCGTGATTAAAACACACATATCACATTTCTGCTTCAAATACACTTCGGAATTAGTTGCTTTAGTTGTACATGCAATAAGCTTTCAGGTAATTGAATTATCAAGTTCATTATACGAACTTCATTATACATTCCTTCGCATACGAACGCCTAATAATAATTGAGATGATAATAATAAAAAGCTTTATTTGATGTTACAAATCAGCCAGCTTATTGCGTTGAAGTTTATATCTTACAGCTAACCTTATCCTAATTGGAAAACATGCTTTGAAGTAAAAATAAGATAAAACTATTATTGAAATCACTTACAAAGGCTGCTCGTATCAATTGATTGTATCTAACATTTAAATCCAGCAGAAAATAATATTAAAACTTAAAAAACGCAATAAACTTATAATGACGCAGAAAAGTGGTAAGGTGAGGAAGAGGAATTTATGAATTCGTGTTAAAGGATTCTTTGAGCCAGCATTTAAATCAATACAAACGCAGTGCTGCCCTTTCATGTGTTAGTAAAGCTTTCCAGAAGTATGTTCCATCTACGCAGAATAAGTGTGAGTAGAAATCACTACTGTGACCAGGGATCGAGAGCAAGGTTGTCTTCAGAACTCAGAGGGCTCCCATCAAACCTGCTTATGAGGTAGGTCGTAGCGGCATTCTCCAAAATTCTGTAAAACAAACCCAGGAGTCTCACTAATCTCTACTTTCTTGGTTCGTCCGCCATACAGTCTCCTCCTGTACTTATCATTAGCTGTATATTTGGCCGAAGAAAGCATGATGAATAGGTCATACTTCCTTCTGCCAAATATACAAAAAATTCAAACATTGTGCAGCCTTTAAATCCTGGTGGCTAGATCTTCCGTGATGTTGAGAAATGTAGCTTCTGAATAATTTAGGAGAGGGAGGAGAACAGATTGGCAGATTGTGATATTGTAGGAGAAAATTCTTTAGCTTTTTTAGTGCGTGAACGCGGCCAAATAGTCTACCTCTCCTCTCCACGATATGCGGCTGCCACGATAGAATCTGGTCGAGTTATAAAGCAAGATTTTTAACCTGGATGTGTTATCATCCGCACCTATGCTAATCCTTGGTTAAGAGTTCATGACGATATTTGAAGTAATAAGAGCTGATGACGATTATGATAATTTGAGTCTTAGACGGATTTAGCCAGTCAGATGTTATCGAAAGATCAGCATTAATAAAAGCTCTAGCTGCGTCGATGCCTTCGTTTTCTTCACAAGTCTTCTACGCACACCTCACGGCAGATAGAACTATCTAATATCGTTAAAACGGGTTAGGTGACGGGTTCGCCCGTTGTAGTTTACAGCTCTAGTTGCGTCGATGCCTATCAACAGAATCGTGTTATTAACAGTTATCAGTAATACCGTGTGTTTATGTAGTTAATAGTTCAAGAACAATACATAGAGTATATAATACTTGAATCGTTAACATTTTTGAATCTTAACATTATTAACACGCCCAGTTCGACCGAGTGAACATTGATTGGATCAGAATTCTATCGCTCGTATTTTCACCCTCAATATATCCCGAATAAGCCTTCGCTGAAGTTTACATTATGAAATTGTCGCGCTTCAAACTTCAGTCTTATTTCAGGTAATTGGCCCATCAAAGGATTGTTGTTTTGCTTGGCATATCTCACACATTTTACACAGGTTCTATAACATCTTTTGGCCATCTCTCTCGCTCTAATTATCCAAAATTTTGATCTGAGTATATTCAGCATTAACTGTGGACCTCCATGAAGTGATTTTATGTGGGCATCCAAAACAATTAATCTGGTGAGATGACTCTCACTCGGTAATATAATTGGGTGCTTCACGTCGAAATCTACTTCAGCTTCCTGTATGCGTCCACCTACCCTTAAAATCCCATTATCATCAAGAAGGGGATTTAGAGTGTGGAGCTTACTCTTTGGAGGCACACACCCTCTCAACCTTAATTGCCTTATCTCCTCTTCAAAATATAGCCTTTGCGTTTCTTTCACACTCAATTTTAAAACGTCATCTCTCTCCTTGACAGTCACAACTTCCGTTACTATTGGTCTCTCACTTTTAGGCAACTTTAGATTCAACAGTCTTCTGCAGTAAGATAATACTCTCAACATTTTCGCTAAATTTGAGAATCTTGTCCAAACAGACTCTTCTTTAGGTACTGTTATAGCTAAAGTTTTGATAGGTCTCACTTCTTCATTAGTTGTGAATTCGCTATAGCCTTGTTCATTGTACTTTTCCTGTCTCAACCAGCCAGGACCATGCCACCATAAATCCATTTTCATTAACTCGACCACCGTAGAACCGCGCGACGCACAATCAGCAGGATTATGATTTGTTCTGACATGGTTCCACTGCTCTTTATCAATCATGGTGAGTATCTCGGAAACTCTATTACTAACAAACGTTGTCCACCGACTAGGTTCTCCAGCTAACCATGCTAAGACAACTGTACTATCGCTCCACGCATGTAAATTCTCTTTTGGAACCTCCATTACTTGCGCTACTTCGAACACTAGTTTTGTGGCAAGCAACGCGGCGCATAATTCCATACGTGGAATAGAAATCTCTTTTTCAACTGGTGCTACCTTGGTTTTTGCCGTAACCAGATTCACTACTATATCTCCGTTCCTTGCCCTTGATCTTAGGTATACTGCTGCAGCGTATCCTACTTGTGAAGCATCCGCGAAAGTGTGGAGCTCTACCTTATCGTCACGTTTTGTCTGTAGCCACCTAGGTATACCCAAAAACTGGACATTTGCAAGATCCTCCCGGAAACTATGCCACTCCTTGAATAATTGTTCAGACAAATCGTCATCCCAGCTCAGGCCAGATTTCCAAAGTTGCTGCATGAAAATCTTTGCTCTTATAATGACAGGAGCGAGCCAAGCGATAGGGTCATACAGTCTCGCAATTTCAGACAACACCTTTCTCTTGGTCATTGTTTCAGCTTTCTCGGGAAAATGAAGATCATATTCGAAATTGTCGGTAGTTTTGTTCCACTGGATTCCAAGAACTTTAAACATCTCATTTTGTTTAAATATAACCGTCTGATCTTTGTTTCGATTTTCTTCTCGGATGTGATCCAGTAATTGTTTACAGTTTGAACTCCATTTTTGTACCTCAAAACCACCGGCTTTCATTAATTTGCTCATTTGCTCGTATATATCTATGGCTTCGCTCGCGTCTTCACATCCACTAAGTAGGTCATCCATGTAATAATCAGTTAATGTTATCTTTGAAGCAACGGGATACTTATCGGCCTCATCTTTTGCTAGCTGCTGTAATGACTTCACCGCTAGATACGGAGCGCTGGCTGTTCCGAAGGTGAGTCTCTTCAAACGGTAGTGTTGTACTGGCCCGTTCGGGCTTGGTCGCCACAATATCCTTTGAAAGTCGGTGTCTTTTCTATCTACTTTAACTTGACGATACATCTGCTTTAGATCTGCCATGATGCAAAAATTATGGCGCCTCCATCGCATCAACGTATGTCTTAACTCTGGCTGCAGTTTAGGACCTACAAGAAGATTGTCGTTCAAAGAAACATTGTTCACACCTTTACAAGATGCGTTGTATACGACTCTCAACTTTGTTGTCTCTTTGTCTTCTCTGACAACAGCGTGGTGGGGAAGATACACGACTTGAGCTTCTTTTATTTGATCTTGATCTTCTATTAACTCCATATGATCTTGGTTGACGTAGTCCTCCATAACCTTCTTGTACTCCTCATATAACTTCGGATCTTTATTCAGTTTTTTCTCTAACCCATTAAACATTCTCATGGCTATCTCTTTTGATTTTCCTTCTAGGCATTCTGGCTTAGAGCTCTTAAACGGCAGCCTTACAACATAACGTCCACTCGTATCTCTTATTGTGGTCTTTTCAAAGATTTCTTCACATCTCAACTCATTTTTTGTCATTGGTTTTCCAATAAAATCTGGCTCTCTTTCAATCTCCCAAAATTGTTTTAGTAATAGATCTTCCTTCAGATGAACATGCATACTCCACACTCGGCCATTATTTAAGGAGGAATCCTGCTCTACTCTTCCTGATAAAATCCATCCAAATTGCGTGTTTTGCGCAATCGGACCACTCATTGACGGATGTTTAATTAAGCCTTGAGTCATAATAATTCCGTAGACGTCAGCGCCTAAGATCATGTCGATTTTATTCGGGGATCCATATTTCGGATCGGCTAAACTTAAACTCTCAATTCCCGGCCAATTTGTCATCGTTATCTTTCTCGACGGAATACATGAAGTAACTGTCTTCAAAACAAAAGCACTGACTAATATAGAAAAATTAGGGTTGTGCAGTGACTCTAACTCCACAGAAACCATACCCTTGGGTATTGTTTGCCCTTCTCCTACTCCCATTACTACACCATTGGTAAACGATTTTTTGAGACCTAAAACTTGTGTAATCTCCTCTGTCATGAATGAAGCCTCAGATCCTTGATCGATTAATGCTCTAACCACCAAAGACTTACCATTACCGATCTTGCTCTAATTTAAACCGTCGCTAGTAGCACCCGACCTTCGTTACGCTCAGTGGCAAAATGTGCTACAACTCGTTTCTCAGATTTATTATAAAATTGCACATTTTGGTCCGCTGACCTCTCACCCTCTCGACTTGGATTCTCTTGCGAAATCGAACTTTCACTTTGAACTCGCTCGTAATGAAGCATCATATTATGTCTTCTGCCACATTTACGACAACACATTGGTTGCCGACAATACCTCACTGAATGATTCGATGATAAACAATTGAAACACAATCCCTTCGATTTTACAAACTCGGTTCTCTTTTCTGGGGATTGTTTCTCGAACTGCTTGCACTGATGAATAGCATGTGATCCAACACACATCACGCAGACTTTCTCATTGTTTTTTGATGTAGGTTTCTCGTCAACGGTAGAATGAAATACTCTTTTGTTTGGAATTTGTTTCACGTTATAATGACTATGGGATGCCCTTTGCATTGTCTTATCTCCGTCTAACATCTCTAATGTTCGAAAGCGTGTCTCAAGAAACGTGGTCAATTGCTTCCAGGTGGGTAACTCCTCCGATTCAGCTTGACTTATTTGCAGCTCCCACAGTTTTCTCGACTCTGAATCTATCTTCATAAGAACTAGGTGGTTAATAATTGCGTCCCATGAACTGGTATCTATCTTCAAGTTCTGCAACGATTTTAGACAAGCCGAGGTAGTATCAAGTAATTGTTTTATACCTGTGGCCGATTCTGCAACCAAAAGTTTTTGACCAAATAACCGCTTCATCACTTCATTACAGTTGAATCTCTTGTTCGTATAGCGTCGCGTCAGTTGATGCCAGGCCTCCTCGTAATTAGTGTCCGTTGTTGAAAGGTTCTTCAGTAATTTTTCGGCTTCGCCATATAAACTACCCTTTAAGTAGTGCAACTTCTGAACTCCACTCAGTGATGTATTTCCGTGTATGAGTGTCAAGAACATGTCATGGAAAGATTGCCACTCTTCGTAACTGCCTGCAAATCTGGGTAGTTGTATCTGCGGTAGCTTCACGTCGGCACTAGTAGTCGAAGCGCACGAACTCGACTTGACCGTGGTTGATAACTGTCGCAAATCCTCCTTCATACGAGTCTTGTATTCAATATACGTATCATCAAACACACTGCATAGGTCTTCCGAAAAATACGATATTTCTGCTCTTTTCCCCTTATCAACGCTGCTGACTAGTTCACGATGAGTTTTTTCGAAGTCATTCCTCCAGTTGTCTAAAACCTCTGAACGCGACTCAATATAAGCTATAGTAATTCTGTCCTTCGGCGACTTTTTATAGGTTGTAAACGCCTTCTTTACCCTTTCATACAAGTCTTCTTGATTTAATATATTCGCCTTCATTCTTAAAGTTATGTTAGTCAAAACAACACCCTTAAAGTTCCAATCTACCGTACGATGATTCCAAACTACCGCATGCGAAGATTATGTTTCCGTCAAAAATTCCGAAAAGTCCTCTTTTCGTAAAAATTTTTATAAGTCTTTTTTTCGCCAAAAAATTCCAAGTCTTTTTTCTTCAAAAATTTTTGTAAGACTTTTTTTCAAAATTTTTTATAGGTTCATTTTTTGCAAAAACTTTCTTTCTCTTTATTTTTTTCAAAAATTTTCTAAGTTTTTTTTTTTTTACAAAAAAATTCTAAGTCGTTTTTTACGAAATTTTTCAAAGTCCCAAATCACTTTTACGAAATTTTTACAAGTCCCAGACACTCCGCGAAACTTCGACTTTCCGACACAGCACAAATTCACTTTATTTTTCATTCACTTTACTCACGATCTTCCTAGTCCTGTCCTTTTCACTTTTTCCCTGGTTTCGGCACCAGATGTCGCTGCGGACGCGTTGAAAAATACACACACACTTGCTATCGAAAACATTAATTTTATTTCAAACACAAAATCCTTATGTATAATGCACCATGCGGAGTGACAGTACGCTCTAAATTTCCGGCGAGGCCCTCTGTTGGTACATTTTACTACTATCTGACTTGTACGTTTAGACATCTTGAAAAACTCAAACTAATTTTATATTAAGAGATTTCAAAGTTTATTACCAAGTTTCGGACGCTAACTCTCAAAACATTAGATTTTTCTGTAATATCAGACAAAGCTGAAAGTTCTGGTGTGATTTTTTAAGAAGTGTGATATAGTGGTAAAGTTATTTTGGAAGAATTTTATATAAAAAAAGACCCTAAGTAGTCACAGAAATAAAATTATTATTTTTTTTTACGAGAATACATCAAATTTTTCTTGGCTGAATAAATAAATAGTTTTGTATGCAAATATATAAAACAAAATAATAGTTTTGGTAAAGCATTTAATAAAGAACATAACTTTGTTTACAATTTTTGCAAAGATTTCCGTATTTTATGATTCACTTATGATATATTTGATGACATCAGAATGATTGAATAGGCGAGTTTTTTCAGTTCGCCAACTTTGTAATATTTATTCAATATTATCTTAATTGTTTTACGAGATAAAGTTACAATGTTTTATATTTCAAATTTCAATGCGATAATTTTACAGTTATTATTTTTATGACCCGTATAGTGGTTTACAAGTTATGGTCGTTTTTCTCAAGGCCGTCGACTTCACGCGCGAAACTCTCGCGCGCAAAAGGGACGGCTGAATTTTTACTTCGCGAGTCAAGGGGGTTAATCATTGTTTTGCCTTCTCGCATTTAAGAAACTTGTTACAGTTGTTAATGAAATACAGAAATGTAGAATTTTTCAAAATGAAAGTAACTTTAAATCAAAAACAAAAGAGGTTGCCCATATTTACACCTTTTCCTCTAGAATTTGGACGAGCCACGGTATGCTATTGTGGACACTAAGTACTATGTCATATTTCATTTGCCCCTCCGGATATCAATTCATATTTACCACCGTGAGTGGTAACACTACATCCACGTGTAGTGTTACCACTCACGCAAACCATAGGAGTCAGACTCATTGTCACATGGCTGTAAACAACGAGTGAGCGCCTCACTCGCTTACCAGTAGTAAATAAATTGTCAACCGATTAACATCACTGTGTTTTACTTCCCCGTCGCGACCGCTCTCCGATAAACCGCCATTATTACCACCGAAGCGAGCTTGGTCCTTTGTCCTCCACAATCGGACCAAAAGCGCGCTTAAAGGGACCCGTAATCATCCCCCAGTGACCACGGTAAATTATATTACGGCAGTAGTATCTCTTACTGTGGCGCGGCAGGCAGGCGCATTTTTGTTTTGAACGCGATATCGATATGACGGAATGGCTGACGTTTCCGGCGCAGCAGGCTGTCGTGCGCCTTTCATACTCGTAAATCAAACGCTGGCTGCAGGTTGAATATTTAACGGCGATGTTTGAAAACGTGTTAACCCACAGCGTGACGACCTATTTTCAACAGATTTCCATTTTACAGACGCTAACACT
Organism: Micropterix aruncella; assembly: GCA_944548615.1. NCBI lineage: Eukaryota > Metazoa > Arthropoda > Insecta > Lepidoptera > Micropterigidae > Micropterix > Micropterix aruncella. Next base: position 18,196,974 of record OX155956.1, read on the forward strand.
CATTCATGACCGAAATTGACCTACAGATATCAAAGAGCATCCTAGATCTTTTACATCTTTCACAGAGGATCAAAGTAACTCAGTAAGTTAGTCACAGTAGTAAAAGTAACATCGCAGTGAAAGTTCGGAAAAATCGCGTGAAAGATACCTCTATAACAGCATTTCTCAAAGTGTAGGTCGCGAACCGATTTGTTGGGTCACGCGTTATTCTAATATCTGCGGCCATAGAAATTCATTACAGAAAAGGTCGGTCTTTACTTCCTTGAGGATAAAAAAAGGAATGCGAAAAAAAACTGTATTTAAAATCCGTTCCAGAATCGTGTTATGGTTGTTACTGGGATACCGATCTAGAGACCATTGGTCTATCATCAAAAGACACTTCTTTGAAAATTTATTTTGACTGCAAACTCCTTACAAAATTTTTGATTTCAGTTCAAATTCATACACAACGGCTTCCTACTAAATCTTCGAAGTGTTCCTCCCTTTTACTGTAAGGCACTCCAAAATTCGGCAAGGGTTAACAAGGAATCTGACCGTCTCTCAAGGCGAAACCTTCATCACGGGAATCCCTGCCAAGGGATGCCCACAGGGTAGAGTCATCTCCCCCCTCTTGTGGAGCATCGTTGTAGACGAACTTCTAACAGATCTACAAAACCTAGGCTTCTCTGTCTACGGCTACGCTGATGACGTGGCCATAGTAGTAAAAGGAAACTTCCTATCAATACTTAAGGAGCTCATGGACAAAGCTCTTAAGACCACCAAAGACTGGTGCCAGGCCAGAGGTCTGTCCGCTAATCCAAGCAAGACTAAGGCCATGATTTTCACCAAAAAATACAAACCCGAACCCGTTGAGTGTCCCAAGCTCTGGGATAAGGAGATAGCATACGCTACAGAAGTCAAATACCTTGGAGTCTATCTAGACCCAAAACTCAATTGGAATTTATTTATCTGGGTTGCAAATTGAACTGGACAACTACGGCAACTGAAATATTATGACGTTTCAGGCAACTGTCCGAAACAAGCCTGGGCCTGTTAAAGTAACCATTGACAGCAATAAGATGCATGTTGAATTAAAGCTAATATAATCGTAATTTGGTACCTTGGTTTTAAAAATACGGTCATGTTTTATATTTTAATGGGACTACTAAAAAACAGAAAAGTACGCTGCATAAAGGCTGCAAATATTCATTTAAGGCTGCAAACTTCAAAGGCGTGTGAAATTTGCAGCCTTATTAAAGCACGATCTGGACAATTAGGAACATACGGTGACGCAACATGCATAGTCAGATCTGGATGAATTTATATAAAATAAGTTATGTTCGGACACGTTAGTGAACTTGCTCATTCATTGGTAAGTAATAAGTGTTACTAGTCAACTAGATACTGTATTTGCTACAAGTCATAGGCTGAACGAGCCTGGTGTCGCCAGAAGTTAAGTATCGACTCGCCTCGCCTGGTGTAAGTATCAACTCACCTGGAAGAGATTTGGCTACGTTTAACTGCCTGAGGCATCTGTTGCAGGATTATACAATATATTTGTTTCCTAATCTGTGATCAGGGTATACACGTTTGCGTGATACTTCAGCGTGATTAAAACACACATATCACATTTCTGCTTCAAATACACTTCGGAATTAGTTGCTTTAGTTGTACATGCAATAAGCTTTCAGGTAATTGAATTATCAAGTTCATTATACGAACTTCATTATACATTCCTTCGCATACGAACGCCTAATAATAATTGAGATGATAATAATAAAAAGCTTTATTTGATGTTACAAATCAGCCAGCTTATTGCGTTGAAGTTTATATCTTACAGCTAACCTTATCCTAATTGGAAAACATGCTTTGAAGTAAAAATAAGATAAAACTATTATTGAAATCACTTACAAAGGCTGCTCGTATCAATTGATTGTATCTAACATTTAAATCCAGCAGAAAATAATATTAAAACTTAAAAAACGCAATAAACTTATAATGACGCAGAAAAGTGGTAAGGTGAGGAAGAGGAATTTATGAATTCGTGTTAAAGGATTCTTTGAGCCAGCATTTAAATCAATACAAACGCAGTGCTGTCCTTTCATGTGTTAGTAAAGCTTTCCAGAAGTATGTTCCATCTACGCAGAATAAGTGTGAGTAGAAATCACTACTGTGACCAGGGATCGAGAGCAAGGTTGTCTTCAGAACTCAGAGGGCTCCCATCAAACCTGCTTATGAGGTAGGTCGTAGCGGCATTCTCCAAAATTCTGTAAAACAAACCCAGGAGTCTCACTAATCTCTACTTTCTTGGTTCGTCCGCCATACAGTCTCCTCCTGTACTTATCATTAGCTGTATATTTGGCCGAAGAAAGCATGATGAATAGGTCATACTTCCTTCTGCCAAATATACAAAAAAATCAAACATTGTGCAGCCTTTAAATCCTGGTGGCTAGATCTTCCGTGATGTTGAGAAATGTAGCTTCTGAATAATTTAGGAGAGGGAGGAGAACAGATTGGCAGATTGTGATATTGTAGGAGAAAATTCTTTAGCTTTTTTAGTGCGTGAACGCGGCCAAATAGTCTACCTCTCCTCTCCACGATATGCGGCTGCCACGATAGAATCTGGTCGAGTTATAAAGCAAGATTTTTAACCTGGATGTGTTATCATCCGCACCTATGCTAATCCTTGGTTAAGAGTTCATGACGATATTTGAAGTAATAAGAGCTGATGACGATTATGATAATTTGAGTCTTAGACGGATTTAGCCAGTCAGATGTTATCGAAAGATCAGCATTAATAAAAGCTCTAGCTGCGTCGATGCCTTCGTTTTCTTCACAAGTCTTCTACGCACACCTCACGGCAGATAGAACGATCTAATATCGTTAAAACGGGTTAGGTGACGGGTTCGCCCGTTGTAGTTTACAGCTCTAGTTGCGTCGATGCCTATCAACAGAATCGTGTTATTAACAGTTATCAGTAATACCGTGTGTTTATGTAGTTAATAGTTCAAGAACAATACATGAGTATATAATACTTGAATCGTTAACATTTTTGAATCTTAACATTATTAACACGCCCAGTTCGACCGAGTGAACATTGATTGGATCAGAATTCTATCGCTCGTATTTTCACCCTCAATATATCCCGAATAAGCCTTCGCTGAAGTTTACATTATGAAATTGTCGCGCTTCAAACTGCTAACTAGTTTTCATCCAGCTTATGGAGCGGCTACAATATGAACCTAGCTATTATAACCGATATTCTAAGGATAAAAAAGCCGAATTTACGGAAAATATAATATGGTTTGTTTTCTTTTTTCTGTTTCGCGGTTCTTTTGGGGTTTTTACTTTCTTGGCCCACCAGCCGACGAGGAGAGAAAGTATTGTGAGCTCGCAATTTTTTTTCGAGATGAAGACGGAAATATCCATTTTGAGCTCCCCTGAGACGATTAATACCATTTCCACACTAAACTATGTCTGTGTGCTGTGTGTGTGCGTGTCTATGTGTATGTCTGGCTGTGTGTGTGTATTCCTCCACGATAACGCCCGAGCGCTCAATGCGATTGAGCTGAAATTTGTTATGCACACATCATTTGGTAATGGCAAGAGTTGAAAAGATTGTGGTTGACATCTGTCCACCAGAGAACGCACTATTCATACTTCAATCTCAATCGAAATAATGGACTTAGAAACTTGAAATTGTTGAAGGTACACAGGTGTCTTGTTGGGCCGAAATCATTATAAAATTTTGGTTGGAATATTTCGTATACAAGCGACACACATAATATTTAAAACCCGCCATACCTTAATTCAATCGTAAGGTTTTAAACTGAATGAGATGACGGGCTTTCGAATTTAAATTTTCATTGCGTTGCGTCGCATATTATCAGGAGTTTTCGACAACTGCTCATCGACTTTATTTATGAAATGAATATTCAGATGATGTCCCTGGCTTCTTGCTGGGAAAGTCTTGGGGTGACACAATTATTTTTTTGATATGTAAAATTTGTCAAGAATATTTTCCGTTGAATATAAAGATTTTCCGTTTGATCGCTGCGCTTTCCATCTGCGGCGTCGGCGGCGGCACAGTGCATTCTTTCTCTTTTTTTTTCAGGAAACAAAGAAGCGACGTACAGGTTTTCAAGTACTTCCGTAATAGCCGCCATTCATGAGTCGACGTATTTACACAGAGCTTGGACCTGCGCACTAGCGTTGCTGCTTTTTACAGCTGCAATATACAAACTGCATATGTATTAGTAAGGCTTTGAGACGTTGAAGATTGCAGCATCCCTTGTTTAAGCGTCGCGTCATAGAGTCGATGTAGTTTTAGAAGTTGTATTTAATATATTTATTTAATGTTAAATTACAACGATAATAATATTAACATTTCGGTTAAAAGGTTAGATAATATAATTACACACTAGATTGACATTTCAGAGGCACAGCACTAAAAATCACATCAAAAAATTAAAATTACTGTTATAATTAGAAATATTCTAACAACAAATATTATACGAATTCACATTTACAGTTTTCAGTATTTTTGTGTCGAATTCCTGTATTTATATTTTAACACCGTATATCACCACAATCGACTTATGGTCTCAAAACTAAGCAAAGTGTAGCCGAGAGTGTGATTGGTTTTATTGTAATTGTTATTTTTATAATCAAAATTACATAGATCCAATTATTATTGTGAACTGTTGTGAAATTGTGTATTATTATTGTGAATATTGAATAATATTAATTAAATACTAAAACTATGCCTATGAAATATTATGAAATTTACCGTTTCTATACTTACATCTGCAATATACAAATTGCATATGTATAGCGACGTTTAAGATTGCAGCAGCTATTGTGTAAGGATCGTAGAATTTATGTAGTTCTTAGAGTTATATTTTATTTAGTTATTTATGGTAAAAATACAGCGATAATTATATGTTAAGTATCAAGAGGAATAACAATCTAACATCGTCACAATAAAAATAACTCTTATAATTACAATTTTTTTTTATTAATTTATTTTTGTACACATTCGAATGCATGAACACAGATAAAAATAATTTCAGATACAGAAAAATCCCATTACATGCTTCTAAATTTGGGTATAAATCAGTCTGAGCTCAGGTTAAATAGCGCATAAATTGAATGTAAATATTAGTTTTTTTTATAAAGTGAGACTGGGCCCTCCTTGCTAGGCACTCACTTTCTAGGTCTTATTGAAGGCCAAGTTGGTGTTAAAAAGAAGAAACAAACTGTATTACATATTTTAACCACAGACTATATTCTATAAATGCGATACCGCCCTTTTCCGTATTGGTGGTCGTTGCGTCGCATTCATATGAACTAAGTTTGTTAATTGTAATATTGCCCGGTATATTAAATATTGTAAATATTTACATTTACATTATTTTCTTGCCCAATTGACGGATATACCACTCAGACTTGTCCAATGTATATTATTGTTACACTAATAACAATAATTTTAATTTCTTTAAGTTACATAGATTTAAAGTTTCCCGCTGAAAAACCTAGGTATATAATATTATAATGAACTACCTACCTCTAATATCTATATAGAGTGGTTTAATTTCTCAATGGTTCAAAGATTTGTTGCGTTTTTGTTAGTGCTAACAACATATGTACCACATATGCTTCTGCTATATAGCATACTACCTGTGCCCACTTCGTTGGGCGGTAAAACTTTTTACCTGTGATGAAATTATGATTGTGGTTCGGTTAGTACTGGGTGCTATGATTTATTTCCTGACTGTCAAAAGAAGGGTTATATTTTTACTGCATATGTATGTATGTATGTATTTGCATGCCAATTTGACTATAATACCGTTATTTGTGAGTGTCTTCTTATGAATGTCTTATTTGTGAGCGTACTATCTCTTTAACTATTTATGCAGCAAAAGGAAACTTATATGCAGTTTATTGTCTCAAGTCTTTTGTTTTAAACACTTGAGACGATAAATTTACTTATTTTGATAAGAATTCATAATTGTTGATAATATGACCAATAAACATGACCTAACGATTTAAATTATTTTTTTGATATAAAATACTACTTTTTGTGACTTAAATATACAAGATATATGCTGTCGCTGACTTTTTTGTAGGCAATATCAAGCTCTAGAACTTTTCTCTAGAACTTAATCATATATTTATCATCGTTAAGGCAGCGTTAGTTAGAAACATTCGACCGTTTTTTCTCCGACTTACTTAGGAAATCCCTCTACCACGAACAAGTCTTTTCATTTTTCGAATTTATATATAGCCTATGACACTTACAAATAGCGTGGCTTTCTATTAGTAAAAGAATTATCAAAATCGGTTCTATAGATCCAGAGATTACTTCCTACAACGTCACAAACTTTACCTCTTTATAATATTAGTATAGATAGCATTCTGCTATATGGCATTCTGTTATATAGCATTCTGCTATATAGCGTTCTGCTATATAACATTCTGCTAATAAATTATTATTTAGCTTTTGTCACTGAAAATGAAACGGTTGAATAGTCTCTAAATGCACAAAAAGCTAGTTAAATCCATTTGGTCCTACCGCTAAATGGCGCACTACAAATCAGTGACGAAGGCCACCGAGCTTCCGGCCGAAGCCACGCGAGCTTGACTGATTAGAAGAGACGGTTCGCGTCGCTCCGCCTGCAACTGCTCGGGAAATTTACGACGATCTCCTCCCCGGCAAAACGAAATAATTGTCTTTTAACGAGAGTTACGAGGCGGCGAAACGATGTCAACGATTTATCGCCGATAAAAATGCATTTCTGGTAGTTTATGTTGGAAACATCGATGCCGACGCAATTGGGTTTGAGGGTGCTAGAGCCCCCTGACTATTACGTGACCAGCGGAGCCCCACCGAGAATTTCATGATCTTTCGTGTCTTTAAAACTTTAGTTCTGGGCTACCAAAGTATCCCAATTTTGGGATCGTGTGTTAATATTGAAACATATTAATTCATAGATCGACTTCTCTCTCGTGTAAGTTCTTTGAGGAGGAATAAAAAAGGTAAAAGTTTAAAGTTCATTTGATTCCAAAAAACCCTGCATGGGCATAGAACTTACATTTAATACATACATTATTTATTATTTTAATTTTAATCCATATATAAAAATAAAACAGACAATTTGATGAAATCAGAAATCTATGTCAATAAAATATACAAAATAAAAAAATATATTGTATATTAAAAAGAGAAATATGTAAAATCAGAATCAGTATCAGAATCCACAAGTTACCAAAAAAATATATGGAATAGAAAAACAAATATATTGAATAATCTTGCAAATAATAATAATAATAATCAGAGTGTAAATATAAAAATAAAAGCAATATTCCTAAATAATGTTATAAAATCAGTAAATAAATTGTCTATAAAATGAAATGTTGAAAATAAGATTAAAATAAAAACGTGTAATAAATAAAATAATTTCAAATAGTCGATTGTGAATGAACAGATGAAAACATTATTTGTGTCTGTAATTTAATTTTTTTGTTTTACTCAATTCAAGCGAAATAGTATTTAGTGCCTATTATGTTTTTGGTATTCCGTTTATTCACGTAATAAAATTGCTTAAAATTAAAAAAAAAACGGGTAATTAAAAATATTAATTTAAATTATTTTTTAATTTAAATATATTTTTTTCTTTTTTATTATTACTTTATTTGTATACATTGTATTTATGTGTGTATGTATGTTTATACGTATATACATATATGTCAATAGTATATGTACCTATGTATGTCTATGTATGTACGTTTATTACATATAGTGATATAAAAACAGCTCCCTTCCCGTTCCATTTCCCTTGGTACTTATACATTTAAATTTAGAAATGCTGCTTTTTTCTTTTTTCTTTAAAAAAAATATTCCAAATTATTATCTTTTAAATAGGTGCTTTATATTATTTGCTAATTTGAAATGTATAAATAAATAGCTATATTAATGTTAATTTACAATATTCTTTCATCAAATGAATACGCTGAATACATTAGGTAATAAAAATAAATAAATAAATTTAAATTGCGAGTGGATGTGTACCTGCCACCAGAGCAAATGCATTAATAGCAAAATTTTCGCTCCAAATTAGGCTATTTCATAATAATAATGTCGATATAATAAACGTAATGCCCACACGGTCATTAATGCAGTGGGAACAGTAATAATTTGTGGGAATATCGTGTATTAATTAGTCAAAATAATTTGCTATCTGTACAGATGTACAGATAGATAATCCTTTTTCTAAAAATTACCCTTTTACTCTGCGAACTGTTTAGGCCAATAGATACGTAGTACGTTATTTTAATCCCGCAAATCGTAAAAGTACCTTATGATTCACATTTCATACCTGGAGAAAAGCTAAATCAGTGTATTGTAAGGGTGCCACTTTTGTCTCTTTTCGTGGTATTTAAAAAAAATGCAAATCAACCAGCAAGTATTACTAGAAGTAAATGATTAAGTTAACGTAAAAAAAAGTAAGATTCCTCATTAATATTTGTATAGAAATGGCATAGCGTATCATTTTCAAAGGCTAAAAATAAAACTATAATTACAAACTAGAGCTGTCAACTACAATGGGCGAACCCGTCACCTCAGGAAGTTTTAACGATATTGGATCGTTCTGTCTCTCGTGAGGTGAGCGCAGAAGACTTGCAACGAAAAACAATCCACTGTCTAGTTACGCCATCTGCCCGACAGAGGGCAACGCCTCACGGCGAGGCACCGGGAAAGGTGCCCAGCGGGCAGCCTCGCCCCTTGTCTACCAGTTTGGAAGGATATCTGCGCCTGCAATTAACCTTCAGGATACCGCCTGCCTCCTAACTGGTTGCAGGATCGAGGTCGCTTATGCGGTCCTCTCCCTTATGGAGCAGTGATACGGTGTCTACCGAATCTATCGGGGACCACGGCATCCTTTGCCCGGCTTATTCACTCGGGATCGGGTGGCCGAATGGTCGTTTTAAGAGCAGTTGCCATAAGGTTAACAACCACCCCTGCTCTATAGGAAACATTACGGATCACACACCCCCGGCTGTTAGTAGGAGTGCACAATCGATTGGCTGACGCCGCATGGTGCGCAAACCGTCCTGAGACTCCAGAAGGGTGACTCCTAGAGGTGACTGGATTGCAGGCCAGCGTCCTACCCTGGCTGTACCTTCTGCGTGGAGGCCGCCAGATGAATGTTGAACACATTGGTCTTCGTGGCCAAACTGCAATGTGGCCCATTAGCTCCCCACTAAAATTATCAATCAAAATTTCAAATTATCAGCATTGCAAATATAATTTAATTATAATATTAGAATCTCATTTCTGGCTGAGCTCGTTTTAGTGCCCTAGACCACCAACCGACCAGGAAGGAAAGTATTATGGACGTGCTAAAGATTTTTTTGAGATGAAGACGGAAATATCAAATTTTGGCCGCCCTGAGACGATTGTGTGTCTGTCTGTGTCTGTTGTGTGTCTGTCTGTCTGGATGTGTGTGTATCCACGATAGCGCCCAGAAATACCCGACAGAGGTATTTCTGAGCTGAAATTTGGTATGCAGGCATCATTTGGTCATAGCAAGAGTTGAAAAGATTGAGGTTGAAATTGGTCACTAGTCATATATAAATCTCTAAATATTGGACTTCGCAGCACCCGACGTTTTGGCGTTTTTGTAAACACTGTTCACCAGGATGGACTACTTTTTCACATACATATAAAATATTCACTGATTAATGAACTGCTCAATTTGAAGTGAATAAGTAAAAGTCTATTGGGGTTTTGTCTGATGTCGTGTGTTATCGATATAATCAGAGCTTAGCGTTGTGATTTGTTTTCTCGGCGTAGTACATGCGGTAGGATAAACACTATGTTTAATACTTTAATAATTCAAAAAGATGCTAATAGAAGAGATGGCTTACCATTGATAACGTCGAATGAGAGTGGTTAAATAATCTAAACGTACGCACTTATATATTGGTAGATCTGATAATAAGTGGGGTGTTTTCGTGTGAAATTATATTTGCAACTGTGAAAGACAAAGTTTTCCATACATAGATAAAATACAACGTGAGAAAGACTCGTTTAAAAATGAAATTACTATTTCTTTGAACACAATTAATTAGTCATCGGGTGATTGGACAGTTATAATTTGACCTATTACTATGATTGGCGCTCCAGCATGCTGAAGAGCCAAATCAACACAACACGAAGACACGATTCGTGAATCTGAATATGCAATTTTATCAGGTAATTCTGCCCTTTGTTTGAAGTTGTCCGACTTGTCTGTCGGTTCAGCCTGTCACGAAATCAGTGCCCAATCAGGTATTATAATTTTAGGGTTTTGAATAATTTATGCAACCTGTAATTAAATACGTGCTTTGTGCGAATAGTATATCAGCGAATAGTATATCTGCTATTTTCCCCTTTACCATCGTATGTAGAAGCAATGGCGAGTTTATCGACGGAGTTAGATAGCTTTGTCGGCGCTGTAAAAGCACAGTAAAATCGAGCATTCAAGCTGCATGGCAACGGAAATGAATTGAAAGCTATGAACGACCACCACACCCATCCGGTGTACTCTTCTACATGCTAGGACGTATTTGCAAATGGAGCACACGGATTACCTTGCCTAGACGACAGCGACACTCTAAATGAGTATTTTTGCAAGCCGCCATTGTTCCTAAGCGAAATTATCAGAATTAAATTAAATAATGGATTCGAGGGTAAGAATAGTTACTAACACGCCGTCAGGGAAGGAGATTGCTTGAAGGATAGGAAACAGTACTGACAAAATCTAGGATGACAGAACACCTCGCCAACTGTCCTATTATTTTTTTTTAAAAATTTTAATTAGAAAATTTACAGTGAACGTAGAATAATAATATTAGTCATCTTAAATAAATCATACACCTAAAATAATTTCCACTTATTTAGTCTTACCGCTGACCTATGTAATATCTGTTTTAAAGGAATAAATGGTGACTAGAATCCATACCCGTCTTTCCTTGTCCCGTAGAAACAAATCTTTAAACCAGTTCAGCCAAGTTTTAACAGGAATTAAAGTAGACTCGTTGTCTAAAGCCCGCAGAAAAACCTCATTACTGGAAAACCGCCTTCCTTTTAGCGTCGTGTTCACATGCGGCAACAATGCAAAGTCGCAGGGAGCAATGTCTGGACTAGAGGGTGTTCGAGAAGTTTCAGTCCTGTCGTGTTCCAATATTCGGTGCAGGCTTGGGCACGGTGAGTTGGAGCATTAACGTGATGGAGGAACCAGGTGTCCATTTTTGATTTTGGCCGCAGGTTCTTCATAGATCCGATAAGTTTAGGCAGGCACTGTTCAGTATACCACTTAGCTGTGACTTCCTTCGGTGTGTCCAAAACGACACGTTCCACAATTCCACTCGATTTGAAAAATACAGCTACCGTTTTCTTCTTTACAGATCAGGATTTTCTGACAACTATGGGCGTGTCCTCTTCATCAAAGACCAAAACTTTGTTTTGAGCCTTGGCCGGCAAATCGTAATAGTACGGCCAAGTCTCGTCACCTGTCACGATGTTGTTCACTTAGCGAGATTTTCCCTTATCAAACTTTTTTAGGATCTCCCGGCACCAAGTTACACGTCGTGTCATCTGCTCTTCAGTCAATCGTTACGGCACCTAGAGAGAATAAAGTTTCTTCATGTGCAAATGATCATGCAGAATCTAACAAATTGCTGCCGCATTTAAGCCTAAAATATCCTCTATCTGTTGGTAGGTTACTCGCCTGTTCTCCTAAAGCATTTTTCTCACAGTAGTAACGTTTTCCTCCGTAACTGACGTTCTTAGCCTTCCCGGCCTCTCAGCATCCTCCAGAGTGAAATTTCCCCTTTGAAGTTCTCTATACCGCCTGAATATTGTTGTACGATGTGGACAAACATCAAACATCATCGGATGTAAGAGGCATTTCTTCTAAACACTGGTCTATGTTTAAACCACGCACGAAATTATAACGCAAAACTGCCCTTATCTCATTTCGTGACCACGATGCCATCGCAAGCACTTTACACTCCCACTGCTAATGAATAACTGAGCCCATCGACATGACGCGGCGGCTACTATGCACGTATGAACATGTCTCAACATGCAGCAACAAGCAGCTACCCGAGACTGTATTATTGCTTTACATTGCAAAACTGACATTGTTTTTCCTTGCATGGCCCAACCAAAAGAAATGCAATTTAGAATTGTATCAAACTGCTGAAAATTTCGTCCTATATCGCTTAACTTTTAACGAAGGGTGGTCGATGCTTTTTCGAAATAGAATACCAAACCATTTTGGCATTATGTCATTATACATCTTTACCATTATGTCCTGAAATCTGTTTCCGTCCTGAATGTGATACCTGGATTTGACATCGATATGGGTATTATAATTTTCATTTCGTTTCTCAGACTTGTGGCAAAAAAAACATACTTCAGAAGAGCATATATACTATGAAAATTCACCCTTGTATGTAAAAGATTAAATTAACAGGTTTCGATTACGTCGACATCGTGCAACACGTATAAAAACGTTGTAAACTTCCATTTTGAATTTTATTATACCCGGAAGCGTGTCCGCTTTGCTAATTTTGCACTTGTTATAATTAGCTTTTAAATCAAACTCTCTATGGAAACATTAAAACTGGCAATAAATTCTTTTCCGTTATATGCCCAGACTATAAAAATAAACTCATTTCGTTTCCAACAGGGTGGCCTTTACCCCCCCCCCCCCCCTCCTCCCCCCTCCCCCCCCCCCCCCCTACCCTACCTCAACTTTTATAATCGTCTTTGACGACGCAATGAAAGAAAATATCCTGAGGAGAAAGCCATAAAATATATACTCAAAAGTAAATTTGCGACAGAGATTATATTTAATTGAATTCATTCAAGCGACCTTTTGAAAAATTTGACGTGAAATTAAAAAAAACAACGAATTTACCGCGTGAAATTTGTAGGACCCGACGTTTCGGTGACGTTGCAGCCGCCGTTGTCTAGGGTAGACTGGGTAAACGTCGGGTCCTACAAATTTCACGCGGTAAATTCGTTTTCTGTCCTATTTATAATGTCAAACAACCGCGATAGTCTTCGATTTTATAAAAAAAACAAATTGTATTTGTACATAAAATAAAAATAAGCCATGAAAAATTGGGGATAGGACAAATAAACACAAATGCATAAGCCATTACTGTTTTGAAAAGTAATGGCTTAAAAAAAAGGTAAATAAGTAGATATGGGCTCGATTGCGTTTCTTCGTGAACTAAAATCTGAAATTAGTCCTTGTGAACGAGACATGGCAATACGCTAGAGTGGAGTATGAGATGACAGGTTGTCACTTTTTCGCATTAAAACTGCCCGCCGAGGTCGAATTTTACACCGCACGAAATATGCTCGAACGTATTCGGAGTATATCGACTATCGGTCGTTTCATATTCCGATCTAACGTATTGCTCTGTCTCGTTCGCTTGGACTAATTTTAGTTTTAGTTCACAAAGAAACGCAATCGGGCCCAATGTGATCAAAGTTTAAATTAGATCGAAATATGCGTTACCATATAATTTAATTTAATTTATTTATTTTACATTCGGGTAATCAGCGCGATCGTACAGATAAATTGTAAATAGTTAATATAATCAAAAGGAAAACTTCAACATAACTAATACTATCCTTCTAAACCAATGTCCAACTAGACTGAACAACCTGTATCTGGGCATACGAAATAGACTGCCAATGTTTTTTGACTAATAACTGACATTATCTCACAATTAGTGCTATTACATTATTTCATTATTAGTGCTAACATGATAGGATAACATATTACACATAGAAAATGTAACGAAAAAGCTCAGTTATCATATTCTTGCTTTACCCATATCTCTATCAATATTGATATCAAGAATCTTAAATTAGGCTGAGACTATCTCATCTCTTTTTTATGCGTCATTGGTATGCAGGTTTCTGACTTCGATATATAACCATATAAACAATGATATACCTATCTAAGGCGCTCTGCAGTCTACCGCTTTAAAACAAGCAACCAAGTTGATTTGCTTGTAGTAATTACAGGTAGGGCTGGCGTGGCATAGGTCTACGGTCTCATTGACCGGACTATTTACGGTTTCCCAGACCGGACGGTTTAACCGTACCGGACGTTCACCCGGTCTGTCGTCGTCCGTCGACCGTTTACCTCACCTCGCACGCCCCCCCCCCCCTCCCCCACACACACCTCTATCCAATTACATTTAGCTTTCATTTCAAATGCAACTGGTAGGCTATTTACTTTGTTGTTTCGTATGATTAATTTACGTTGCAGTTAACTAACGGTACAGAGTGAGTGTGTCCTAGCTAAAGATATACTTATACATAACAAGCTGTGCCCGTGGCGCCGCCAGCGTCAAAGTTGAAATTTTGTTGAGTTTATTATTTTTTCTACAGTTGTATATGCATCGCATAAATAAGATTGAAAGGAAGGCAGAAGATATACCTATATTGACCTAATTGACGATGAGCCGTAGATTAAAAAAAAAGGTGGCACAGAGACTACTAGGCACGACTACCGCAGCAGTGTTGGAAAATTTGAAACCTGCATACGATCTTCATCTTTTAGCCATGTCCAGAACGCTCCAGATCTCTTCATGCAGCTTACGTGAATACCTAATTTTTGGAACCAATCCTACAAAAATACACCTATAGACCTAAAATTTGGTATACTGAGGCCTTGATGCACCGAAATCACGATGTAAAATTTTGTTTATAGATGTATATATATATATATATATATATATATATATATATATATATATATATATATATATATATATATATATATATATATATATATATATATATATATATATATATATATATATATATATATATATATATATATATATATATATATATATATATATATATATATATATATATATATATATATATATATATATATATATATATATATGATTAGTATAAGTGTAAATTATTATTTTCAAATTGAAATTATGTATTAACCCCTTGAGTATGATACGACCAAATCTGGTTCTGAAATAATTATCCGTTGAGTATGATACGACCAGATCTGGTTCCGCGTTTTTTTCACTTCTTTGACGTTCTCATATTTATTAATAATTATCTAATTGTTTTACAAAATGATATTTCAATATTCTATATTCGAAATTTCAATGCAATCATTGTGCAGTTATATTGGCTGACTGCCAAAAGAAGGGTTATATTTTTACTGCATATGTATGTATGTATTTGCATGCCCAATTTGACTATATTACCGTTATTTGTAAGTGTCTTCTTGTGAGTATCTTATTTGTGAGTGTCTTATCTCTTTAACCATTTATGTAGTAAAAGGGAAATTATACGCAGTAAAAGGGGAAAGTCTTTTGTTTTAAACACTTGAGACGATAAATTTACTTATTTTGATATGAATTCATAATTGTTGATATAATATGACCAATAAACATGACCTAACGATTTAATTTATTTTTTTAATATAAAAAACTACTTTGTGTGACTTAAATATAAAATTTAGACCTATGCTGTCGCTAACTTTTTGGTAGGCATTACCAAGCTCTACAACTTTTCTCAAGAACTTAATCATATATCTCTCATCGTTAGTTAGAAAGCGTTAGTTAGAAACGTTTTCGTTCGACCGTTTTTTCTCCGAATTAATTTGCAAATCTGACTACCACGGAAAAGTCTTTTTATTTTTCGGATTAATATACAACCTATGACACTCACACATAACGTGGATTTCTATTGGTAAAAGAATTTTCGAAATCGGTTCAGTAGATCCAGAGATTACTTTCTACAACCTCACAAACTTTACCTCTTTATAATATTATTAGTATATTAGTATTAGTATAGATAGATTACGACACGGTCGCGGCTCCATACCTATGTCGTATTATCTCTTTAACTATTTATGCAGTAAAAGGGAAAAGTCTTTTATTTTAAACACTTGAGACTATAAATTTATTTATTTTGATAAGAATTCATAATTGTTATTAATATGACCAATAAACATGACCTAACGATTTAAATTATATTTGAATATAATATACTATTTTTTCAGACAAATATAAAAGTTAGGCTTATGCTGTCGCTGACTTTTTTGTAGGCATTATCAAGCTCTACATCTTTTCTCTGGAACTTAATCATATATCTCTCATCGTTAAGGCAGCGTTAGTTAGAAACGTTTTCTTTCGACTGTTTTTTCTCCGACTTACTTTGCAAATCCGACTACCACGAAAAAGTCTTTTCATTTTTCGGAATAATACATATATAGTCTATGACACTCACAAATAACGTTGCTTTCTATTGGTCAAAGAATTTTCAAAATCGGTTTAGTAGATCCAGAGATTACTTCCTACAACCCCACAAACTTCACCTCTTCATATTATTATTATTAGTATATTAGTATAAGTATATTAGTATAGATAAAGGACTGATTAATAATATAAAACCCAATAATTTAATAAATCATGACAATAATGACATACAATTATTAGTACCGTCAATCGCATTTTTTAAAAGTTGATTACAACACAGAAATAATACGATGAGACAGTGAGTAATGTGACAGTGAGTGAGTTTAAAGTGAGTAATAATTACGTACCTGATTAAAACCTGTATAAACACATAAAAATTGACATCCTTATATAAATAATATTAGAATATTTAGAGGTATGATTTAAAAATTCTTTTGGTATTATATTAACACTTTATACCGCTTAAACGTGTTTAAAGCGCCAACTATATCGGGCCGCCATACCGTTATACCACGAAAGTCGCGATATTAAAAATAAGATGTATAATACATCCATTAAAATGCGCGTTCACAATAAGTACTTTACCTCCTCGTCGGTTGGTAGGCCGGTAAAGTAAAATATGTTGAATGATACCACTGATAAAATATATCACTTACCTCATGGATCTACACCAAAACTAACATTTGTTTTTCTAGATTTCACAATAAGAAATGCGCGTTCACAATAAGTACTTCACCTCCTCGTCAGTTGGTAGGCCGGTAAAGTAAAATATGTTGAATGATACTACTGATAAAATATATCACTTACCTCATGAATCTACATCAAAACTAACATTTGTTTTTCTAGATTTCGTTGTGGCTTTATACAAGGATGTCGTTTACTAAAAAAATCGGGCTTTTAAATCGTCATAATATATGCTCTATTTTTCATAGTACTGCCTCATATACAAAACTAGGAGTTGTTTCTTTGATAATATAATTATTTCATTCGTCAATTTACATCTTCTAAACAAAATATTATGGATTTCAGCCCCGCCCATTAGTTAAAATGTAAATGAGCTTTACCATTATAATTATACGCCCTCCTCCCTTCCCTACCCGTTTAATTGGAACAAAATAGCAGTCGCGGCAGAGGCGAGTTTCAGAGGCCTTATTGCCTACTACAAGTGGATTCATGCTATTAGCATAATTAGTAGTACGGGAATGGCAATAGGCGCGTCGCCGTCGCTCGTTGGTGGATGCAAATTTTTGTATTGGTTGTGCTTTAATGTCATATTATTATAAAACTACATATATATATATATATATATATATATATATATATATATATATATATATATATATATATATATATATATATATATATATATATATATATATATATATATATATATATATATATATATATATATATATATATATATATATATATATATATATATATATATATATATATATATATATATATATATATATATATATATATATATATATATATATATATATATATATATATATATATATATATATATATATATATATATATATATATATATATATATATATATATATATATATATATATATATATATATATATATATATATATATATATATATATATATATATATATATATATATATATATATATATATATATATATATATATATATATATATATATATATATATATATATATATATATATATATATATATATATATATATATATATATATATATATATATATATATATATATATATATATATATATATATATATATATATATATATATATATATATATATATATATATATATATATATATATATATATATATATATATATATAATATTATATATATATATATATATATATATATATATATATATATATATATATATATATATATATATATATATATATATATATATATATATATATATATATATATATATATATATATATATACATAATATATATATATATATATATATATATATATATATATATATATATATATATATATATATATATATATATATATATATATATATATATATATATATATATATATATATATATATAATATATATACATAATATATATATATATATATATATATATATATATATATATATATATATATATATATATATATATATATATATATATATATATATATATATATATTCAAATTGAAATTATGTATTAATAATAAATAAATTAACGTATAAAATAAATGAAAGGAGACTTATCTGGTCTGTGTAGACCAGGAGCGACTCCACGCCTTTTTTTCTTCTCTATTCTTTCAGTGTTGGTCAATAATCCCTGCTGTGGTATTAGAAGTCTGGTCAACCGGACTTCTTCCTGCCTCATACAGTGGTGACACAAGTGAAAGTCGAGAATCTATGCTGGAAAGGAATAGGCGATTGGTATATCTAAAAACTAATGATTAATGAAAAATGTTGGTTCATTTTTTTTTCAAATGTTGGTTTCATTCAGAACCTTTCATTAATCATTAGTTTTTAGATATACTAATCGCCTATTCCTTTCCAGCATAGATTCTCGACTTTCACTTGTGTCACCACTGTATGAGGCAGGAAGAAGTCCGGTTGACCAGACTTCTAATACCACAGCAGGGATTATTGACCAACACTGAAAGAATAGAGAAGAAAAAAAAGGCGTGGAGTCGCTCCTGGTCTACACAGACCAGATAAGTCTCCTTTCATTTATTTTATACGTTAATTTATTTAGTATTAATACATAATTTCAATTTGAAAATAATAATTTACACTTATACTAATCATATATATATATATATATATATATATATATATATATATATATATATATATATATATATATATATATATATATATATATATATATATATATATATATATATATATATATATATATATATATATATATATATATATATAGATATATATATATATATATATATATATATATATATATATATATGATTAGTATAAGTGTAAATTATTATTTTCAAATTGAAATTATGTATTAATACTAAATAAATTAACGTATAAAATAAATGAAAGGAGACTTATCTGGTCTGTGTAGACCAGGAGCGACTCCACGCCTTTTTTTCTTCTCTATTCTTTCAGTGTTGGTCAATAATCCCTGCTGTGGTATTAGAAGTCTGGTCAACCGGACTTCTTCCTGCCTCATACAGTGGTGACACAAGTGAAAGTCGAGAATCTATGCTGGAAAGGAATAGGCGATTAGTATATCTAAAAACTAATGATTAATGAAAGGTTCTGAATGAAACCAACATTTGAAAAAAAAATGAACCAACATTTTTCATTAATCATTAGTTTTTAGATATACCAATCGCCTATTCCTTTCCAGCATAGATTCTCGACTTTCACTTGTGTCACCACTGTATGAGGCAGGAAGAAGTCCGGTTGACCAGACTTCTAATACCACAGCAGGGATTATTGACCAACACTGAAAGAATAGAGAAGAAAAAAAGGCGTGGAGTCGCTCCTGGTCTACACAGACCAGATAAGTCTCCTTTCATTTATTTTATACGTTAATTTATTTATTATTAATACATAATTTCAATTTGAATATATATATATATATATATATATATATATATATATATATATATATATATATATATATATATATATATATATATATATATATATATATATATATATATATATATATATATATATATATATATATATATATATATATATATTATGTATATATATATATTATATATATATATATATATATATATATATATATATATATATATATATATATATATATATATATATATATATATATATATATATATATATATATATATATATTATGTTATATATATATATATATATATATATATATATATATATATATATATATATATATATATATATATATATATATATATATATATATATATATATATATATATATATATATATATATATATATATATATATATATATATATATATATATATATATATATATATATATATATATATATATATATATATATATATTTTTATATATATATATATATATATATATATATATATATATATATATATATATATATATATATATATATATATATATATATATATATATATATATATATATATATATATATATATATATATATATATATATATAATATATATATATATATATATATATATATATATATATATATATATATATATATATATATATATATATATATATATATATATATATATATATATATATATATATATATATATATATATATATATATATATATATATATATATATATATATATATATATATATATATATATATATATATATATATATATATATATATATATATATATATATATATATATATATATATATATATATGTAGTTTTATAATAATATGACATTAAAGCACAACCAATACAAAAATTTGCATCCACCAACGAGCGACGGCGACGCGCCTATTGCCATTCCCGTACTACTAATTATGCTAATAGCATGAATCCACTTGTAGTAGGCAATAAGGCCTCTGAAACTCGCCTCTGCCGCGACTGCTATTTTGTTCCAATTAAACGGGTAGGGAAGGGAGGAGGGCGTATAATTATAATGGTAAAGCTCATTTACATTTTAACTAATGGGCGGGGCTGAAATCCATAATATTTTGTTTAGAAGATGTAAATTGACGAATGAAATAATTATATTATCAAAGAAACAACTCCTAGTTTTGTATATGAGGCAGTACTATGAAAAATAGAGCATATATTATGACGATTTAAAAGCCCGATTTTTTTAGTAAACGACATCCTTGTATAAAGCCACAACGAAATCTAGAAAAACAAATGTTAGTTTTGATGTAGATTCATGAGGTAAGTGATATATTTTATCAGTAGTATCATTCAACATATTTTACTTTACCGGCCTACCAACTGACGAGGAGGTGAAGTACTTATTGTGAACGCGCATTTCTTATTGTGAAATCTAGAAAAACAAATGTTAGTTTTGGTGTAGATCCATGAGGTAAGTGATATATTTTATCAGTGGTATCATTCAACATATTTTACTTTACCGGCCTACCAACCGACGAGGAGGTAAAGTACTTATTGTGAACGCGCATTTTAATGGATGTATTATACATCTTATTTTTAATATCGCGACTTTCGTGGTATAACGGTATGGCGGCCCGATATAGTTGGCGCTTTAAACACGTTTAAGCGGTATAAAGTGTTAATATAATACCAAAAGAATTTTTAAATCATACCTCTAAATATTCTAATATTATTTATATAAGGATGTCAATTTTTATGTGTTTATACAGGTTTTAATCAGGTACGTAATTATTACTCACTTTAAACTCACTCACTGTCACATTACTCACTGTCTCATCGTATTATTTCTGTGTTGTAATCAACTTTTAAAAAATGCGATTGACGGTACTAATAATTGTATGTCATTATTGTCATGATTTATTAAATTATTGGGTTTTATATTATTAATCAGTCCTTTATCTATACTAATATACTTATACTAATATACTAATAATAATAATATGAAGAGGTGAAGTTTGTGGGGTTGTAGGAAGTAATCTCTGGATCTACTAAACCGATTTTGAAAATTCTTTGACCAATAGAAAGCAACGTTATTTGTGAGTGTCATAGACTATATATGTATTATTCCGAAAAATGAAAAGACTTTTTCGTGGTAGTCGGATTTGCAAAGTAAGTCGGAGAAAAAACAGTCGAAAGAAAACGTTTCTAACTAACGCTGCCTTAACGATGAGAGATATATGATTAAGTTCCAGAGAAAAGATGTAGAGCTTGATAATGCCTACAAAAAAGTCAGCGACAGCATAAGCCTAACTTTTATATTTGTCTGAAAAAATAGTATATTATATTCAAATATAATTTAAATCGTTAGGTCATGTTTATTGGTCATATTAATAACAATTATGAATTCTTATCAAAATAAATAAATTTATAGTCTCAAGTGTTTAAAATAAAAGACTTTTCCCTTTTACTGCATAAATAGTTAAAGAGATAATACGACATAGGTATGGAGCCGCGACCGTGTCGTAATCTATCTATACTAATACTAATATACTAATAATATTATAAAGAGGTAAAGTTTGTGAGGTTGTAGAAAGTAATCTCTGGATCTACTGAACCGATTTCGAAAATTCTTTTACCAATAGAAATCCACGTTATGTGTGAGTGTCATAGGTTGTATATTAATCCGAAAAATAAAAAGACTTTTCCGTGGTAGTCAGATTTGCAAATTAATTCGGAGAAAAAACGGTCGAACGAAAACGTTTCTAACTAACGCTTTCTAACTAACGATGAGAGATATATGATTAAGTTCTTGAGAAAAGTTGTAGAGCTTGGTAATGCCTACCAAAAAGTTAGCGACAGCATAGGTCTAAATTTTATATTTAAGTCACACAAAGTAGTTTTTTTATATTAAAAAAATAAATTAAATCGTTAGGTCATGTTTATTGGTCATATTATATCAACAATTATGAATTCATATCAAAATAAGTAAATTTATCGTCTCAAGTGTTTAAAACAAAAGACTTTCCCCTTTTACTGCGTATAATTTCCCTTTTACTACATAAATGGTTAAAGAGATAAGACACTCACAAATAAGATACTCACAAGAAGACACTTACAAATAACGGTAATATAGTCAAATTGGGCATGCAAATACATACATACATATGCAGTAAAAATATAACCCTTCTTTTGGCAGTCAGGAAATAAATCATAGCACTCACATACTAACCGAGCCACTCATAAATTCATTACAAGTAAAAAGTTTTA
This sequence comes from Micropterix aruncella, assembly GCA_944548615.1. Lineage (NCBI taxonomy): Eukaryota > Metazoa > Arthropoda > Insecta > Lepidoptera > Micropterigidae > Micropterix > Micropterix aruncella. The sequence goes on from OX155956.1 coordinate 18,220,106, forward strand.
CCGCCCAACGAAGTGGGCACGGGTCAGCTAGTAAAAGAGAAATTCATTATCAATGCTATTATAAATGGCCAAATAAATTGCTAATAGTTTGGCCGTCAATACTATTAGCGCCACCTGCATTTTGCGGGTGCAGTATTGTTGAAACAATCGTTGTACAGGGTTGCGCAAACTGATCTATACTATAATATTATATAGAACTAATGTTTGTAAGTTTGTATCTGTGTAAGTTTGTAAGTTTGTAAATTTGTATGTAGGGGGTAATCTCCGACACTACTTATCCGATTTCAAAAAGTCGTTCACTAATGGAAAGCTCAATTATCGACGAGTGCTATATTTTATTGCGATAGATATTGGTCATCAATAAGAAATCACAATATTTGTCGGAAAAAAATGTCGGAATCAAGCCGGAAAAAATGGGCTGGTGAATTGCTTTATCGGCGTGCGCTGAAGAAACGTTTTGATGTGTGAAAACAATATATGACAAAGACATCAACCTTAAAGTTGTCTCTAAAAAAGGACGACAGCATATATCTAACTTTTGTATTTAAGCTACAAAAAGTGCTTTCATGTCTCAAAAAAATAAGAAAAATAAGTAGGCTGTGTATGTTGAAGACATTGGTAATAAAATTAGAATCCTTATCAAAATAAATTATTCCATTATTATGGATGTTAAATAGAGATAAAAGTAGCCATTTACTGTAAGTGTTTAGGTAGTATAGTTAGAGATATCGTGAAATTAGTAACGCGTGGCAAGGAACAAGTCGCGTACGTCTACGAGATAGGTAACGGGCATCTGAGGGGGGACGTTTTGCACTATATAACTAAAGGTAGCGTCTAAAAACGGTAGCACCAACCTACTTAAATTAACAAATAGATCCAAAATTTTACGCGAAGCTGCGGGCAGCAGCTAGTACCATATATAATCAAAGTCTATAGGTACATTTTCCTGTCCACCCTAGAACGGGCTAGTCCCAGTTGGGTGACAGAATCAAATAAGCAAAAGGTTACGGTTTTGTCATTCGGTTCCTGTTACTTTTGTAAGCAAAATGAATGTTTTATAGTAATTAATTCTTCAACAAAAATAAATAAATAAACATTTGGTAAACGAACTCTCGTAATACGTATATTTCTACCTTCTTCTTCAAAATCGTATACGTGTGGGGCGGTACCGCGAGTGAGTTCGCAGTTCATCATTTTAAATCAAGCGTGAAGCGGCGCGCATACGAGCATTTTTAAAGAAACAGCGATCCACATGTAATTTAACCGCTTTAAAACAATCGCAAGGCGTGCCAACACCACACGCAAAAGACAACGAGGACGAGATCCTATAAAACAGAAAATATAAACGACATACAGCTGAGTTTAAAATCTATTGACTACGATTTTACGATTTTATTCAGTTTTGGCAATGGTTCAAGTCTCGTATGCCGCATAAGCTTAGCATCTCACATTTAAGCCTGTTTACACGATAACGTATTTGGACATAAGTGGATCGAAAAAATAGCTCAGGGTCATAGAGAAACTTCAATCATATGTTTTCATTTGTCATTTTATTAACACTTGTCATTATGCAAAATGGACAAATTTCAAGAATGTATCTTCCTATGATGATTCTACTACACTGCTATGATGTAGTTAGTAATCGTCCCTTCATTTATTCATCTTGTAATTTAATGAATCCAAGGGAACAGTACTATTAGGACCGTCTTAAAGTAAGTTGTGCAAGAGGATGATAGTGACGCTACTAACTAGTTTCACCAGATTCGACGAAATACGGTTTACAAATCAAATTTGTGATGTAGTTGTAACCGCCTAACAAATACTCACGAAGCTGAATGATGTCAAAAGCATAGCCTTAACATCCACACTGTCGACCTTTCGCGTAATTTCTAATTAGTTTCTGTTAATTGAGTCCTTTGAAAATTTGCTGCATCACTGCGAGTTCGTCTCGAAGGATTAGCCTAAGATTGGATTAGTTAAAGGTCAATTGCAAATTTTAATTAGCTATGCCAACTTCAGAATGCCTTCCAATAAGATAACGCCGGCCGTTTTTTTTCTTCTCGCAGCGTTATTTATGCCTATCATAGAATAGGTAATGGTTCTATTTTAAGAGAAGGCGAAGATTATACAGACTTGTTGGCCTGTCCAGAAAAGATGGAGGGCTGTTGTAACGTGCTACCGCGCCTCCGTGTCGAAAATACACATCGATGATTATTTTAGATTTAAAATATACGTTAAAATATACTCGTATGAATACATGCATGCCAGCATGCATGTATTCATAAGAGTATTCATACGAAATTTCACCTTTAAGTCATCGTAACTTTTTTGTGTGTATTTGGAATACCATAAAACAGCTTTTACTCTATTCTATAACGTACTGTTATTCTAAATGTATCCTTGTATCTTACAACTGGTTTCAATAAAATAACTTATAGTTTTTCAAAATCTTAAAAATCTGTAAGTGTAAGAAAATTGTCGATTTCTAAATTTATTATAAAAAAAAACTAAAAGCTATGTTGAAGTTCACCTTTTTGAGAAGTTCTCTAGATTATATTCTTTCTAACCGACTTCAAAAAAGGAGGAGGTTGTCAATTCAGTTACCTATATCTTTTTTTTAATGTTTTTTACCTCAGAACTCCGTCATTTATGAACCGATTTGGAAAATTCTTTTTTATTTAAAAGGATGTACTTCCAGATTGGTCCATTTTTATCAAAATCCTGTTCTTCACGCGGTAAATTTGTTTAATCCTATTTATAATATCAAACAACAAGATACTTATTTGCCAGGGCCGAACACGCACTCTAATGCCCGCTGGGCCGTTAGCCAACATATGTGCCATTTCCTATGTCTCTCTAGCTCTTTCCTTACATTTTTCACACGTCATATTGTGGCTGACTCGGTTCCACCTTAAACACGTTGCCCAACATTGGCCAACGGCATAACATTTGAATCGATTTGAACATAAGCAGGTAAAAAGTCTGTCTCTTTCTTGTGCATGTCAAATGACTTGTCTTTGTATAACATTGGGTTGGAATTTCGTGATGTGCCCATTCAGTCGAAATTTGTCTGTCTGCTATTAAAAGTGCCCGTGCGTTCCATGTTGCTCTCTTCGTAGTAGATTACATAGTTCAACATGCGTTCATGTAATTTCTTGATGAATCAACTCTTTTTATTTAAACCTACGTATGTAATAATATGGTCTATTTTTTACTGTATAATAAACATAGCATAACAAACAGAAATAAACGACTATCTTCGATGTGATTACTTGACGTATTTTTAATTTTGGCGCATAACATTTTTGACTTGGTTATAAGCAGTCTTAGCTGTCCTTACATAGAATCATTGGCGATGTCGGTGAATTAAAAGGATTTAGGAGGACAAGTAAATCTCAGAATTAAGAACCATGTTACGGGACTTCCCTTAGACCTTTATAAGCAACCCGGAATATATCTAAAGATAAGCGTTAAAATAATGGCGAATATACTCACAAGAAATTCAATATCACGAACGGCCGTCGCGTTGCTATCGCATAACAGTGCGGGAAACATTGAAGTGACACGTGACGTCACAATACCCACGCGGATATCCTTGTCTCCCCTGAAAGATCTCGCCACGCGCGCGTTTTCCCGGTCAAGGCAGGGGGGCGCGGCTCGCGGCCATTATGTATTCGGGTCGGGCCCGAAACTCATCTTCAGTCTCTTAAGCGCCCTCCCGAATACCGCGACGAGAGATTTGGATCGGGAATGATAAAACGAAGATAAAACACTGGAAAAGTGCCACCGAGAAAGAACAGTATGCTAAGTTGATATTCTGGAGATAGAGATATTTATATGTCACTAGTCATTATAGGAAGCGGATACCATGTCCAACCAGCCGTGGTTGGACATGGTATCCGCTTCCTATAATGATAAAACGAAGAGAAAACACTGGAAAAGTGCCAACAGGAAAGAACAGTATGATAAGTTGACATTCTGGAGATGGAGATATTTATATGTCACTAGTGGAAGCGGATACCATGTCCAACCAGCCGTGGTTGGACATGGTATCCCCTTCCTATAATGATAAAACGAAGAGAAAACACTGGAAAAGTGCCACCGGGAAAGAACTTTGACATTCTGGAGATGGAGATATTTATAATTCACTAGTGGAAGCGGATACCATGTCCAACCAGCCGTGGTTGGACATGGTATCCGCTTCCTATAACGATAAAACGAAGGGAAAACACTGGAAAAGTGCCACCGGGAAAGAACAGTATGCTAAGTTGACATTCTAGAGATGGAGATATTTATATGTCACTAGTGGAAGCGGATACCATGTCCAACCACGGCTCTCTTCGAAGTAGGTTTTTGGGGCGAGCGAATTCTGAAGTTCCGGTATTTCTCAGTCGGAAGTAGACCCCGTACAAAGCCTCGTACCTATTTTTTTCGCGAGCAGAACGCCATCTGTTAAATTCGTACCTAGTCCTGTCAATCATTCCGCAAGTTGCCGTATTTATCACGCTGTAATTTTTTATTGTGACTTTCTTTTTCATGTCTTTATTTGGTTCTGTAAACTTAATGTTCTTAAATTTTTGCTACTAGGGCTTAAATTAAAAAGAAGTTTTTTAAATAAAAACCAGGTCGAAAAACTGTTTGTAATAATTTACCTTTCTACGACCTATGTATTTGTTTATGTCTCTTTATTGCTCAAGCTAGTTTGTAGTTTTTTTCCGCCGCCCAAATATATGGCTTTCCGTAACTAACAGTCGCATTTCCTCATTCTTTACGCTGATGTGTCCGGACCACGTGATTCTAAAATCAGTTATTCAGTTATTGTATTATTTTGTCGCCGCTGCGTAGTAGGTATGGCCGCCTAAACGACAAATCGATAAGTCCAGTCGCGTTTCGGCAATTTGCGGGCGCCTTTGTAAATAGAGGCTATCCCGTCCAAATATGCTACCGCGTTTTGTGAAAGCGGGACGACGTAAATTTCGATCGAAATTATAAGGCAGCCAGGTCATAATAGTTAGGGAGCCAGCGACAAAAAAAGTGCAAGTTTTGGAAAAGCTGACGCTCTCAGATCAGACAGTATTTGGGCCATAGAATTCCGGGGTACAGTCGGCAGGACAGATCCGGTATACATGGCACTGGCGTACTTCGAAAGTTGTAAGTGTTTTAGTGAGTATCAGCAAAGTGTTTTGGAAAACCTGAAAATTCATCAGTAGGGAGTAATTGCAATAGAGAACACGATCCATATGCTCAGACTACTTCATAATCGAACGCGTAGCGTCAACAACTCCATACCATTATAATGCGCGGCACAACCGATGCATAGACCGATGCGTTACTTGTATGGATCAAATCGGCATTGTATGAATGCATTTAATTTTACTTTAGATACACACAGAATGTATATTATATGCTATAATTTCAAATTTAATTTTAAGCTATAATTTTGTTGCCTACTCTTCTTTTCACACCAGCATGTTGGTTGACTGGAAGATATTGTTGTAGTGTAGCAATAAGTCCGCCATTGTAACTTATTTTTTTTTTGCAATAAAGAGATTTTCATTCATTCATTCATTCGTTTAATTAAATCCCAGAAGATTTAAGAATGATTGTTTGTAGTTGGGGAGCCAGCGACAAAAAAGTGCAAGAGTTTTGGAAAAGCATACATATCACGTATCGGTCTATGACGCATCGGTTGTGCCGCGTAATGTAATGGTCGCAATGACGCAATATACTGGTATGGTGATGCTGACGCCGAGCGTTCGATTATGAAGCAGTCTGACCATATGTTTCGAGTTCTTTATTGCGTCCACTTTCTACTGATGAATTTTCAGTCCTCCAAAACGCGTTGGGGTACTAATTAAAATGACAAATTTCCTAGTGCGCCAGCGCTGTGTCCCGGAATCTGGCCTGCTGACTGTACCCCAGCATTCTAAGAACGTATCAGCTTTTCCAAAACTCTTGCTCTTTTTGTCACTGGCTCTTGCCCTATAACTGGGCCGCAACCCCTAACCTTTTCCGAAGCATTCCCGGAAAGCCCGCGGTCGCCACTGGGTTATTGTCACCCGCGTCGGCCGAATGATTACTCGACAACTGCTTTTATAGAGGACTTTGTCGATAATATTAGAGGACTTTGTCGATAATAATACAACTCGGAGCTATGCTGCATTTTTTGGATCGAGCGATAGACTTGCTCTTTTTACTTTACCTCAGAGTAAAAGTATTGTGAACGCACTTTTTTGTGTCTGTGACTCTGTGTGTATTCCTCTCTAATAGCGCTTAAATTCCTCATCCGATTGAGCTGAAATTTGGCATGCCAAGAGAAATATTTGGTTTCATAGCAAGAGTTGAAAAGTTTGGTCCAATCATCTCATGTGACATTATCGATTAATTTACCGGCCTGCTAACCGATGAGGAAGTAAAGTAATGTGAACTCGCATTTTCTTTCCCAGTTAAAGACGGATATATATTTTTTGACCCCCCCCCCCCCCCCCTTTCGAGACGATTAAGACCATTTCCAGACTATACCATGTCTGTGTGTCTGCCTGCGTGTGTGAGTGAATATATGTGTGTGTGTATATTCCTCACGATAGCGCACCAACTCTTTTTCCGATTGAGCTGAAATTTGGCATTTAGATATCATATCAAGAGTTGAAAAAATTGTGGTTGAAATCTGTGGGCGCTCTAGTCATACTTCAATATCGAAATACTGGACTTAAAGACTTGCAGTTCGGTACACAGACGCCTTGTTAAACCGAAACCACATTGTGAAATTTTGGTTGGAATATCTCATACGAGCGACACAAATATTTTTTAAATTTCGCCATTTAGGAAAATAATACATCTTAAATACAAAATCTTACAAATACATTCGCGATTTTAACCGAACACATTCACTATCGGGGAGGGGAATTTGCGCGCGGGATAGGAGATGGGGGATTGGCGCGGGAGGTGGATGTATTTGACACCGTAAATGGGCGGGGGGGGGGGGGGGGGTTGTCTACTCGCCGGGAAAGTCTTGGTGAGACCCAACCGATTTTTATTTCTTGATTAAAGGGTTAATAGCAAAATTTTTAATTTTTAGAGTTTTAAATTTTAAAAATTAGACAAATAAAACAGCGTTTTTGATTACAGCTTTATATCTATATATTTATTTATTGTTCAAAGAAACAGTCATATTAAATTTAATGTTAAACATAAATTAAAATAAATTTCATTATTAAGGCTCGGCGCAAACGAGCTAACGGCCACAGCCTCCAGTGGTTTCCAATTTAATTTAGAGTTATAAATTGTTAGGTCTAGAAACATATTTCAAAGTATTTTTATGAGGAACGTTATATAAATACGGAACATTCATTAATTCATTAGATTAGATTAGATTAGATTAGAACATTCATTAGACAGAACTGCAATAAACCTAAGCAAATATAGGGCCATACGAGATCAAGAAAGGGCTGCTTTAAGTGATTTTTTGCAATTCGTCCAATTTATTTTAAAGAAGGTGCATCAGGTATGATTTGCTATCCTGTGTCAACATATGATATGATAGTTTGATATGATATGATAGTTTTAGAGTATAAATTGATTCGGGATATAAAAACTGTAATAAGTCGCAAACTAACAACTTTTCTACAGAGGTATTTCTATATATACTACTTAGAAATATATACTACTTAGAAAATGACATTTGAATGCACTATTTTTTAATCATTCTGTACTAAAATATAGGCCAAAATTTCGAAATGTGCGATAATTTTGTCGTACCTGCCACTTGATTATTATAATGTATACTATCTGCAGAACTCTCGAGCGGAAGCCCATTACTCCCTTTCCCTACCGCAAAATGTCTGCTCCGAAAATGGCCGTATGGGGAAATTGACGGATGCAGTCTACATATATGGTTTAGCTCGGCGATTGTTCTAGATCCCATTAGAGCTTGTAATGTAGCAATCAGTTTGAGCTTCAATGAAGCGCTAGTTACTCCTGAGAGTGGCGCAGCATAATCATATTATTATTACGTGTACAGCCATATGATCCTAGTACGTAACCGAGTAGCTTAACATAGATATTTCATATTATCAAGATGGCGTATATAGATAAATACATAGATAGACAGATCTTTATTTTACGTTACGATGTGTACCTACGTTAGAAAAACAGATGTTTTGATACACAAGTAAATATATTAAAAAAATAAAAGACGCGACTGCCATTACAGAAAGTGAACTATTGTATTTATAATTATTTTTATTATGGTTTTTTATGAAATATTTGTGGTTTATGCATTATCCATATCAATAGATATATTTCCAGACCTTTCATTTGACATATTTATGTTAATTTATTGACATTCAGAAAAGTATTTTTTGACATTTGGACAGTTTCGGAACCCTAGGACACTCGGGATGACATAACGATTCTAACAATATCACATATTTCTAAATCGGTTCAAGCGTTTAGAAATTATGGTGGAATAAAAAACCAGGGTTTCATCATTAATACATACTGGTTTTTTCCGAGTATAATTGCGTAGTTTTATAATTTTCCAAAATGTTGGATTGTAATAAATTGGCAAGAACCAAAAACGAGTATTTAAAAATCAGAAACATTTGGTGGAGTGTAATAATTTAATACTCTGAATAATTTATTTTGCTAAATTAATACTCTAAATATTTATCTTCGTTACTAGGCCTACCGGATCTATTCCTGCAGGGCCACTAAGAGGTAGAACGAAAAAACGAAACTCCGCGTAACATGGCGATTCATATTAAAGACGCTGCTTTCTCCTTATATGAGAGCAGGGGGTCGCTATGACACTCGGGAGGACAAAACGATTCTAACAATACGACGCACTTCTAAATCGACTCAAGCGTTTAGAAGTTATGGTGAAATAAAAAAAATGGAAAACATACATAATCCTGAACACAACGCTTCTTTTCGGTAGTCGTGTAGAAATATTTTGACAGAGTTTTCCCACAAGGCGTATAATTTCAAGTAGAAGTTTATAAGAATGGAGAATTTTCAGTAACTTTGAGATATTCTGATTCAGAAATTCTGATTCATTCTCTTTTGACCAGAGGTAGGAATTATTCAATACTACTTAGTCTGTCTTTGGAATTATTCGAAAGGGATCCAAATTACGATGGAATGGTATGAAACAATAAACTACCCCAAAATATTAAAAGTATATTTAAAAACAGGAAAATAGCCCCGTTTAAATCGAAATCAAAATTCAATACTCACCGATGAAATGTATCATAATTTCGCTGCATCGTAAGTTTAATCTTGGCTTTCAAAGCGAACTTGCAGATATATTGACGTCAAAAATACGATCGAAGCTGTTATATAAATACATTCAGAAATAATTATCAGCGAGGAAAATGACATGCCGAGACAAACCAACGTTTTATTCTATGAAAATTGAATTTTATGTAATAAAAAAACTAAATTCAATGCTTCTTACATTATAAATCTACTGGCATCATTATATATCCTTCAAGCCGTATTCGGCCATAGCGATTGCATTCTAAATTCTTGCATTCTTGCATTTTTTTTTTTTTTTTTTTTATTGTTGGGGGTTTTTCTGGTGAGCCCTCAGGTGACTGATGTAGCCGATCTTGGCTTTGAATGTGCGTGCACATTTGGCGCAAGTCAAGACACCATCGACGTAATTTATTTTATACTTTATGGCCGCCGGTGGTCGGGCCTTTAGCTCGTCGCGCTTGGGATCTAAGTCGAGCAGCCTCTTCTTTTCAAAATCATCTACATTGCCCTGCACTAGCAGTCTCCATCCTGGGCGATCTTTCGCTTTACTCTCCCACTGAGAGGGTTCAATGTTGCACCTTTTCATATGCCTCTTCTGAGTATCCTTGTATCTGAGGAGCTGGCCGCCTTGTTTCCGCTTGCCGTTCTTTAGTTCAGCGTAAAAGATACGCTTTGCCACTCTCTCATCAGGCATATGGGAGACATGTCCGCACCATCTCAGCTGTCGTCGCATCATGTATGCTTCTATTCCGCTGACTTTAGCGCGTCGAAGAACTTCCGTGTTCCTCACACGGTCCGACCACTTGATGTTCATTAAGTCGCGTAGGCATCGAAGGTGGAATTTGTCAAGTGCGCGAATGTGCTTTCGGTATGGGCACCATGTCTCTGACGAGTAGAGGAGGTTTGGGAGGACGATCGCCATGTAGACAGACACTTTTGTTCCCAGCTTGATGTCGTGTGAGCTGAAGACTTTGCTACGGAGTTTACCGAAAGCTGCAGAAGCAGCTCCTATCCTCCCGTTCAGTTCAGAGTCAAGGTCACATTTTGCTGTTATAGTGCTACTACTCGTGCTACCAAGGTATTTGAATTTGTCCACTTGCTTCAGAGGAGTCTCTCCGAGCTTAATAGATATAGGTTCTTCATTACATCTGGAATAAGGCATCATTACATCTGGAATAAGTAAATTTCTTTTTGCACTTAAAAATCGATCGCTTTTTAACCGCTATATTTCTTTTGTTACAAAACCTTTATAAGTTATTTGTGTCCTCGGCGTCGCACCGTGGAGTCGTAATGCGATCCAATTTAGTCCTCAATTACGGACGCTTCAGGAGGGGATTCGACCAGCACGTGATACGAATTTCTGAAAAATTTTCACGATTCATGAAAACCAACCCGATCTAATAATAAATGAAACGAATTCTTCAACTTGGCAGGACGGATCTCCATCTTTATGTATGGTAATCATTTGCAAACACCAAGTTTACCTAACATAAGATTTAAAAATAAACGTCCTTATATATTCGTCATACTTCACTCAGTTTCACATTTAATTAAATCAGTATTGATTATATAGATTATAAGATTGCTCAATGCCATACAACGTTTTGGCAACTCTTCTGCGCCGGCGACATGCAGCTGGCACTGATGGCATTGTCCGATGAAACTTATAGTAATTTATTTGGTCATCTATAATGAAATGATATGACATTGATAATGAATAGGTTCTTTTATAAAGGACTGATTGTTTATAAAAACCCAATAATTTAACAAATGATAACAATAATAACATGTAATAATTAGTACCTGTATTTATTTACAGGTTGAGGACAACACACAAATAATACGAAAATATAGAATGCCATCTATTAGTCTATCTGAACTTAAAGTGCGTAATTATTACGTATTGAAACCTGAACACTAAATTTTACTTTGATATCTTTATGTAAAACATAATAAAATTATAAAACATATGATTTAAAAATTAGTTTGTTATTATATTTTTTTTTTTTTTTTGAGATATGATACCATGTAGGCATGTTTAGAACATCATCTATAGTGCGCTGCCGTACTGGCATACCGCGAACGCCGCTATATTGAACTTAAGAGAAGGTTAAATAATAACGTGTCTCCATAAGCTTTTGCACAATCGACTAGACAGCCTAGCTAGAAAAAGTTAAATTTCGTGTGCCACCGCGACTAACGAGGAGCTCTCAAACAATTTCTGTTGTCGCTTGCAATAGCAACATCGCGTCGAATAGACCTCTTACCAGAATGTGTCGCGTTTTTGATAATTCATGTAAAGGATTAGATGTATTTCATCAATCCTTTAATTAAAGATTCGATCATACGTAGCCTATCTCCTACTTCTTAAGATTTCACGAACTGTCATCCTAGTGTACTGTATTATACCATACTATTATATTTTATTATAATATTTATTATAAATAATAATATCCAATTACTCATAGTTCTATTTTGCCTTATTTATCCATTTTTCGAAGTTACTTATTGTTTCTTTTTTTACCCTTATATTATTAATACTCTTATTACATTTTTCCACTATCAACGTGTTCATGTTATTTCTATATTAATTTGTAAATTATTTCAGGGTAGTAAATTTGTTTTTTTTAATATGTTTTAAAAATAATAGTATCATGTATGTACTCTCTGTATGTTTACTATAAAACAAAAATAAAATAAAATCTACACGTTGCGCTTCGCAGTAAAATTCTATCTGTTAAAACTTAGAACTCGATTGAGCAATTTTATACCCCACATGGGAGCAATTTTATACTCCACCCCGCATATATGGGTATCAGCTTACAACTCTGATATCAGTCTCATATTAATATACACATCGGACGGTCCCAATTATTGCCTTGGAAGTGTGCTTGTCTGCCTATTCGTAGTTGATTTTCCCCTCTGTAAATAGATATCCGAATTCCGGACACCGTGGAAGTCCATTGGAGCAAGGATTGGCGATAAGGGTGGGTTATGAAAATCCACCAGTCGCAACCCCTGCAACTTTGCGACTGTTTGCTATGAAGTGTGTGGTCGTGCGTTATCGTGCAAAAGCAGTGGCGAAGAGCAATAGTACAGGCTCGGTTATTTAATCGCAGGCTTCTGCGATATTGTTTGCAGTTCTTTTAAAAAAAATGCGGTAATTGTTGTGCCAGCTATATCTATAGCATAATCATAAAAACCCAGAAATTAATATTGTTACTTACATGAAACATCCCCGCCATGACTCACCGCTATTTACCGGAGAAAGTGTTCTGGATATTCGTAAATTGTTCGTGAAACAATCTATGTATATAATTATGTAATTCAAAAACTATGTAATTCCTCACGTATAAACAATATTTGCCCAAACACAGTTGTATTTCATCGCACCGAAATTTTTGAATACCTTAGAAGAGCCAATAACATGTTCAAAATGTACACCTATTTAAGACTGAAGTCAAAAAATTGCTCCTTGACAATGTAGGTCGTGTAAAGGCTGAAATGGAGTTGCTTTATAGAATAATTTAAAATACGTGTGTATGTAAGTTTTATGTTTATGTGTGTGCAAATATATGTGTATAAGTATGTTTATAATATGTATGTATGTGTATATGTGTGTAAGTATCTTATACAGGGTGCGGCAGTGAGGACGGACGGTTTTAAAAAAATCATAAAATAGTTAGTTTTTACTCAAAAACATATTTATTGATGGAATCAGGTTCGCAAGGAAAAAGCATTTGAGACAGTCAAGTGTGGAAAATCACATCAGGCATGTGGTGGCCGAAATCGTTGATGCAGTGCTGGAGGCGTTCTTGGAAATTTGCGTAGACTCTCTCCAACATCGCTCTTTCAACTTGGGCGACTTCCACGCGAATTGCGTGGAATGATTTTTTCTAATGGGGACACCTCAAGGCTAAAGTATACGATAACAAGCCCCGAACTCTGGACGAATTGAAGGACGCAATTCGCGTGGAAGTCGCCCAAGTTGAAAGAGCGATGTTGGAACGCCTCCAGCACTCCATCAACGATTTCGGCCACCACATGCCTGATGTGATTTTCCACACTTGACTGTCTCAAATGCTATTTCCTTGTGAACTTGATTCCATCAATAAATATGTTTTCGAGTAAAAATTAACTATTTTATGATTTTATTAAAACCGTCCGTCCTCACTGCCGCACCCTGTATAACTAACACTTTTATTACACGACTGTCCAACAAAAGTTGAGTGTAAATAGTTAGAATCCTAATTAAGTACATTCCGGAAATAAACATGCATCTATATGGATAAATACTTTACATAATCCACAAATATTTAATAAAAACAACGTTATAAAAATAATTATAAATACAATAGTTCACTTTCTGTAACGACAGTCGTGTTTTTAAGCTATTGCATAGCTTTTATCGCGGGCCTAGTAGGCCAGCGCGGCGACCGAATGAAGAAATTTCTTAACGAAAATAAATGATTTTAAACTGATAATTACGTCTAAACGAGTACTGCTTACGATTCGAAAAAAATATATGTTAAACAAGAACATTTTCCTAATATTCTTAGCTTTGAATATTTGAGATTTTGTTTATGTTACATAGTGTAATTAATTTGTGAAATTAGGTCTAACCGAACACAAAAACGACTACTACGCAAATACTATCTGGCGTATTATTATTAAACCTGCACCATTTTAAAGATAATTTAAATATCTATATTTTTATCTACGAGTTTTTTCGAATAATCCGGTTTTTTGCTTTATCGAATAAAAAATTCGTGCGCGGCACTCTATCGGAAGACGTTTAAATTATTCCGAATCATTTGCTTTTGCAGCCGCAAATGATTCGGAATAATTTCAACGTTTTCCGATAGAGCGCAGTTATCTGATATCAGAAAAAATAAAATAAATAAATAATTATAATTGCATAAGTTGTTAAAAATGCTATGCAATAGCTTTACCGCGGCAGTCCCCGAGTGCCACACGTATTTTTTTTATTCTTTTTAATATATTACTTTTATTTTATACATTTATATGAATATGTGTAATATTTTATGCCATTATTTTAGTATCAACATTGAAAGTAGTTTAGTAATCCAATAACCCCAGTACTATTCAAAAATACAAATCATTGTATTTCGTATGCCCAGACACAGGCTGTTCGGTCTAGTTGAGCATTCGTCTAGAACAGTGGTTCCCAAGTAGTTTTTCCTGCGTACCACTTTAAAGAAAGACCTCAAACTCGCGTACCCGTTATAGCAGGAATGACAAATAGAAATGAAATCAGTGTTTTAAAACATTTATTACCATCAAAATACAGTTCTAATGACGGTGAAAATCAGTTAAATGTGACAAATGCGCACGTTGTTCTTTCCACAACTCTGAAAAATCTGGTTGCTTTTTGATCAGCTTCAATCTCAATTCGTTTTCGAGTTGATGCCTATGACGATGTTTAGTTTTAAAGTTTGTCATGGCCAAAAATCCGCTCTCGCAAAGGTACGCAGTGCAAAATATATGTCAGCAATTGTTGTTTGCGTAATGGTTTTTTAATGATTAAATTATTTTAGTTAAGAGATAGCCACGAGTACCCCTTGATGCAACTTCGCGTACCCCTGGGGGTACGCTCACTGAACTGCTACACTGTTAAGTAACACTGCTCTAGAATGATCATATGAATTGTGTTCATTTCCATATTGCTTATAAAACGTTATAATTTATATATCAATTTATATCAGAATTTAACAAATAAATAAATATAATCCAACATGTAAAGCCTATTGAGGGCATGTGAAGCCTCGGATATATAGATCTACCGAAGGATACTTCGCTTAGGTGGACCAATATAATTGGGATAAAAGACGAAATGAATCAAAAATAACATTTCGATATTGATCCCCGAAGATATCCCTTGAGACTAGAGGCGTTTGTAGATAGAAAACCATGATTACAATTTCTATATAATATTTTTTTCTCGATAAAGTGAAAAGATATGGCTTCTCTAGATATATAATCTTGCAAATTACAAATTAGTTACAAATCACAACTTTCAAAGTTCACTCTGTCTATCTTCTGCTGTCCTATTTCACCCGTCGAGAGTCAAACAGTGTGGTCGTGCGGCTTCCGTCGCACAGCTGTTTTCTGTTGATTTTAACCACGCCGCTACCCGTCTAACTTTATTTGTCGCGTGCGCGATCGCCGCTGTTTAGCTGTCCTTCATTGTTGTAGTGCTGTGTCCCTCTTTCTCCTTACACCGCAAACACGGCGAGCACACATCCTGAATTTCTCTGCGGAAATTTTGAAGTAATGTGCACAAATAAACACAGGAAAAACATCTTTTATTGACGACAGTGCAGGTAAAATCATACATTGTGCCTCTTATGTTTTCGTTACAAAATGTAATTTTATGGGGGTGGAGGTTTATTTTTTGCTGTATTATTTGTACGTTTTGTCGCCCAATCGCTAGTGCCGTTGCATGTTGTCGAACGAAGCGGCGAGTGCTCCTATCGATGGAAGCTCGAACAGCTGTAATGTCCGCTAGGGTACGTACGGTTCGTAGGCCACCTTGATGCTTCCTTTTTACTCTGTACAAAATGATGACTCCAGGCCGATTTCTTTGGCCGTTTGTTGCTCCAATCTGTTGGCTAAATACTAGTCGTTAGTGTGTGCGCGACTATGTATGTTCTATATATAAAGCGTTACGGGGAAAAATATCATTGTCTTATTTTTAATGAGATTCTAAAACCATATGATCTTGTAGCTTATTCCCAAACGAATCAAAACAAATCGATTTTCGAAAGAAAGATCAAAATCTGCACTTAAAAAAATGGAGTATAAAACATGTGACGAGAATGAAGGATCGAGGTGACGAGGTGGACCTTGATCATTCTTTCCCGTCAGGTCCAGAGATGGGGTACCTACCTCGGTGACCCTCCAGGAGAAACTGAGGTGACGCTGAGGAGAAACTGTGATGGGAAATACTGATCAAGGCTAATGACTTTTCCACGCTTTCGCTATTTTCTGAGATATAATTTAAGTAAAATGTATTTTTTAGGATCCTAAATATTCTAATTATTGTAATATAAAGTTTTCGCTGTATTATTATAGTTTTCGCTTTTTTCTGAGGTGTCATTTAAGTAAAATGTATTTTTTATTAAAACTCAAATATGTTTGGTGTACAGCCAAATTTTGTTTTTCCCTCAGACAAACCCTTGCTAAAATGTATATTTTTGTTACCTTATTTTAAAAATGAAAATACTAAAAAAAAAAATTGATATTGACATGTGAAACTATGACATCGCCACATTATCCTAGTCCCGGCTTCTCCGAGAATAACCAACATTCTGTACCGGACATGACAAAAGAAGAAGACGAAAAATGACAGTGCCTGCCTTTTGCTGCATAGTCCTTTTACGTCCATTGAATATTATTGAGGTCTTCTGTCACCGTAGCTGAAGCAACGCCCGTGCTCTGCGACCCTTAAAGTGATTGAGGGGCAACCGTCTGACTGATTAATGGCTTCCTGGGTTAAATATCACGAGTTTGCGGAGCGACGCTTCGTTCTTGATTTCATAATCAGATAAACTCCGCGCTTGGATATTTCACCGAAGCTTATTTACTATTTTGGGTTTAATGTGATTTTATCTTTTGTCGTTTGAGCTTAATTCTGAAGATTGATGGCAATGAGTGGGCGTAATCTATCATTTGATGTTTTGATTCTTAACTATCACCGTTCGCAGCTTTGCGGCTTGTCGCAATTAGACAATATTTATCAAACCTAACCTTTCGTTAAACTAAATATCCACTTAATTGTTACCAGTAGACAAACACATGTTCTTGTTCAGATTCATCTATAGCTGCATAATTTTAAGTATGGCAAATTCTGAAATAAATATCAACGTCAATACTACTTGTATTAATTTCCATTTCAATTTCATTGTTTCAAGAAAATATATAAGAATAATATATTAATACACAATGTTTCTGCTTCACTCATAACTAGCCAGCGCCTGTTACTAAGTGACACTAACTTTATATAATAGCATTATTAAAGATTTTATGAAAAAGGGTGGGGGAGGGGGGGGGGGGGTCCCTGTCGGGAAATTAAAATGAACTAAACTTCTTAAAGAAGAACGTCACAAAAAGTGACACTGATCTGTAAAGACCAGATCTAAGATCAAAATAAAATCTGGGGGGCCAGAGTCCAACATTACATAATGGAAAGAGACATTACCGCTCTATAGTAGTGAAATATTGAAATTCAAATTTGGCTCATTTACATGTTTATATAATACACAAAATTTTAATTTAAAAAAAATCGACTCCAAAAATGTTTTATAAGTGCAGCAGCCATGTCATGGTAATACTTAGAACGGACTATCATAATTGAATGCGTATACAAAATTTTGTGCCTGTGCTATTGACCATTGAGAAGTTTCCTCTTTGGAAGCCAATCCTTGGTGCCGCAGTCCTGTCTTAGTGAAATTTAGAACCGGCTGTTGTAATTGAATGCATATACAAAATTTCGTGTCTGTGCTGTTGACCGTTAAGAAGTCCCCTCGTCGGGGGCCAACCCTGGGTGCAGCAGCCATGTCATGGTAAAACTTAGAACGGGCTATCATAACTGAATGAGTATACAATATTTTTCTAGTTTGTGATGTTGATCATTGAGGAGTTCCCTCGTCGGGAGCCAACCCAGGATGTTGAATCAGGTCAACATCCTGGGTTGGCTCCCGACGGGCAACATCATTTAACAAATAAATGCATTATCATCGGAATTGAATATACATGTACATTTTCAACTTCATATGATAATATTTGAGGAGTTCCCTCAGTTCCTCACGGATCTTATAATCAAAACATACACAAACCCACAAATATTTCATTAAAAACCCGTACTAAAACTAATTATAAATGCAATAGTTCACATTCTGTAACGGCAGTCGTGTTTTTTTATTCTTTTAATATATTTACTTGTTTTGACATGCATTTCCATAAAATTTAAAGCGAAGAGCGAATCGGGGCAACCCGTACTGCTCCCCGCATACTTTGTTTTGAATAAATAATCATTTAATGCCCCTGTTATATCGAGATATGAATTCAGACGTACCTAGGAGTAGCTTGATTTTACGCTATAATTTCTGCTATTTACTACAATTATTTATAGTGCTTAGGTTTTCTAAAGATGCGAATCTAATTAAATATAATCATCTGTATTCGGAGGCAATGCAGAAGTCGTTGCGCCAGCAGATTTGGGTCGCGGTCTCGGAAAAGGAGTAGCCGAAGAGTTTACCAGTCAGCTAGACCGCGCAGCATGCGGCCGGTGGTTTTTCGCACTGTGATTTATTAAAAAATACTTATATATTTAAATAAAAATCTGACGGACTAGTCAGTAAATAAACGTCGAGAAACTATAAATAAAAATAATTTAATTTTAAATATTTTACACGATGTTATTTTTATTTAAGATTTTAGGAATAATCTAGACTCTGGAATATTCTGAAGGTAGGTATATTTATTGCAGATATTGTGCCTTCTTTTTAACATATTGTGCAATATTACATATCATTTTCTTAAACATATATATTAGAATGTAGTGTTTATTCATATATTTGTATATATTATTACTTTTTTTCCACTTAAATTTATTGTATATAATGTAAAGTTTACTTTATTTTTAGCCCTTAATTGCATACATATATATTTATTTTTTCTACTTTAAATTTTACTTTAATTTGTGTAAACAACACATTTGTTAGATTTAGAAATATTTAAAATTGATCACCTTCGTCAGTTCGCGAGTTACAAAAATACAGTTGGTATAACACAGCACAGCCAGAGACAGACCTTCTAGGTCTAGTTGGTTGTGCGATTTCGCCTCATTCGGATATGCTAGCATATTTATATGCATAGAGCTATGTTTATCGCTATAAATGTTTGTTCTTAATTATTCCTCATGTACAACAGTATGCATGTCCTTGTATTTTTTGTTCTTGTACGTTATAAATAAATAAATAAATAAATAAATAAATAAAATCGAAGTCTATCGCGGTTGTTTGACATTATAGACAGGATAAAACGAATTTACTTCGTGAAGTTTGTAGACAGAACTTTGAAGACAGAACTTTAGTCTACCCTGGACAACGGCGGCTACAACGTCGCCGAAACATCGGGTGCTACATACTTCACGCGTTAAATTCGTTTTATCCTATTTACAATGATAACAAAATTTCTCGAAACTTCATGAATATTTTTGAGTATTTTAAGTGTTACGGCTTTTTTGAAGCTGCGTTATAGCTTGTATATAGATATGTCCGCTTAGAGTTTATTTAAGAAAGAAAATTTAAGAGTTCGCTTTCGAGACCGCTTGCAGCCATTGATGCATATATTCCGAATAAGCTACTATTTGAGGTTATTTTATTTTTCATTGTTAAAAAATAAAAGCTAAAGCCAACTACAGATATTCGCAACACAATATGCAATGCTAAATTCGTGTATAAACAAATAGTAAATGTTGTGTATTTTGGTATTTCCTGAGACTGTTTTGAAATTATTTTAGGGGTAAAAAAGTCATGGACCCACTGTGCGCCTGTATTTGTATATATTCAAAATATTTTGAAACTTGGTAGAAAGAGTTTAAAGGTAACAAAGTCATAAAAACACACTTTAAAACTAACGTATGTAGATTTCTTAATATTGCGTATATCTATGAGTAAGGTTTTTAGAAAATTTAGGTGTTTAGTAGAAAAATAAGAAATAAATCGGCGTTTTCCTTCGTGATTTTGTGGCACAGTGTGCAGAGCTGCTTGACAACAAGCTACTCGCTTCCCGCACTTGCTCCTATAAAATTCGATGAAATGGGCTCGCCGTTCCACTAACGCAGAGATTTGGCAACCGCCTCTATTTATGTACCGTAAATATATCTCCAGCCAGCAAACACATCTTGTATTTTGTTTTCTGTACAAGCGCCGCAGAAGAGCAATAACATTCCAAACTGTGCGCTCACAACTCCAATCTAAAATGTTGATGCCAATAGTAATTTGCAGAACGCTTTAATGGATGGTGCACTGAGAAAAAAACTTCGGATGGAATCACCTATAGTGCAAATGACATATAGACGTAGGGTTACACAGATACTATGCGAATATAGCAAAGGAAATCGTAGCCAACAACATCTATATAGTGGTTAAAAAAATCTAAATAGGGATGACATACGAGATAGTAGTGGGCGCGGTGTTCAAGTAGTAGTGTTTAAATACTGGGTTCCTAATAGTACTGTAAGGAAAAATCACTTAGCAACGTTTCATATAATATTAAATGACAATGTATAATTCAATGTATATGAATAACAAATGCATTTTCACACGGAAAACGACAATTATAATTCTAAATATTTTATTGACGTAAATTGAATCATTTCACACGGTATTTATTTCTTAGTAGTCATACTGACGTCGAAATGTTCATGACGTTGAAATATTCTCACGGTTATACGGACATACAAATAGCGCAATTTAATTAATTAATTCACTCCGGTCACTTCTGTCAACACACTAAATTGGTAAGTCGCTCTCTACTTTCTATATTATTAAAACGGTTCAAATATTCACATTGTGTTTTTCTCCTCTGTATACATCTCCGAGGTACAAGGGCAACATAAAATACGGACTCTGGGTCGTGAACCAAGGACTATTCGATCATCTACTGCCGTGCCAAATATGTTATAGTAATATGTAGCTTGGGCGGTGATGGCCTTCTTTGTGTCACCTTGGTCGGCCCAACTCACGAATCAGCTCCCATTCGGTAGACCCCTCGAAGAGGGGTCAGCAAAAAATATGACCTGCATAGCAAAAAATAAGACCTGTGAACTCTGCTTGCGGCTGTAACCTGCAGTCGTAGGCGGTTGGGATCAGACGTGCGGATCCGGGAAAACACATCAGGAGGAGCTGTGCGGTTTGCCAAGCAGGCTCTGTCAGCCATAAATACCAAACCCGGCGAAAAAACGGGGGATCTGGAAACGTAAAAATTTCACAAAACGATTTCACAAAACTTGACAAACATGTTATTTACATTGTTCTTAAACAGTTTTATACGTCAACATTTTTCCATAGGTACTCTACCGCAAAGCTTATGGTCCTCAAAGGGTTAAATTGCTTAGTTTACTTGCAATTCTCATTGCAGTGGTATCTGATATCTATAAGTAAATGATTTTACCTGGTCATACCTCTTAGGTGCTTAGCTGTGATTCCTCGCAAACAACTTAATCTCTTTGGCAGTTAAAATCGTTATTCCAGTAAATTAATGTTTTATTTTGTCTCATTTACAAAGCTAAAAATAAAAAATCGTGAAGGAAGTTCTCCAGTTTTACCAAGCCCTGAAAAGTTTGATTGTTGGCATGTACAAGGTCTCGACATACAGAGCCACGATATTCTGGTGGGATGATTAATTTCCTTTCAAATTGTGTTTTTTCGTGACAGCCATTACAATCTATTACGGATAAGCCGATGGTATTCGATTCCTGCTCTCTCGTTTAAAACTTAAAGTCCATTAATCTCCCGTAGGATACACAAAACTGATGATGCCTAATTTCCTCCCAACTTAGGGTATATTGACGAATAAATATATATCAGACGTGTCTGCCCCGCGGGAGGATATAAATTCGCGGCATACGAGCGCGCTGAATAAAACTATCCGGAAAGTTGGCGAGTATTTTCAGGATACACTTTAACTATTCGAATTAATTACACGACGAAATAGCGACCGGGCTAGAGAACGCCATTTTACGCTTCGGAGACTTCAGCGGCGAGCGGGACATTCTTGTTATACACACAAACACCTCGCGGTTCGTATTCTTGTGACGTATTTTTTACGGGGTTGAAATTGTGCTGGCATGCCTTGAGGTACCATCAAGATTCGAAAGCAAAATGCCACTTAAATGATCTCAGTAAAAAATTGTGCAGTGCCATATTCGCCATTAGAAAGATAAGAAGTTTATGCGGTTTTGAAGCAGCTAAATCCGTCTATTTTGCATATTTCCACTCTCTAATAACGTATGGCCTACTGTTTTGGGGAATGGCACCAAACTCGAAAAGAATTTTTCTCCTCCAGAAAAGAGCGGTACGCAGTTTATATAGAGTCTCACCGAGAAGTTCTTGTAAGCCGCTATTTGTAAAATCAGGAATAATGACTCTATTTTCTTCTTACATCTACCAAAATATTATGTACGCTCGTAGACACCTAACAGAAGCTCCGGTGAATAGTGATTTTCATCATCACGATACGAGGAATAAATCCAATCTCCACATAAACCGACAGCGACTTAGCAAAGTGCGATACAGTTTTATTCATCAAAATTTGTCGTTCTATAATAAGATTCCAGAGCAAATGAAAAGCCTCGGAGAGGTCCAATTTAAAAAGATAATCATAAATAATTTGGTAAGAAACCCAATTTATGGTATAAGGGAGTTTGAAAATTCTGAGTCTATTTTCCATGTTGATGATTAATGAAATGCGTAAAGTTTTAAACATAACGGTATTATGATAGCTGACATTCCAATTTTCATATAATTCTAAAATTTCATATAATATATAATATATTTTATAATTTTATAAGATATTTAATATATTTAATATATTTAATATATTTAATATTTTATAATATATTTCATATAATATAAAATTTCATATAATTTCATAAAACATCTATTCATTTTTAAAAAAAAATACGAAAGCATTATTGCTGGATTGACAATAAAATATATATTTTTTGATTATTCTACATAGAATTTGCATTTCTATTTTAATATATTATTCTCCTTGACTCTTAAATCACATTAGTATATTTTGATTATTTGTATATAGGTAATATTGAATATAATATTACAGCGATGACAACTATCACGATAGTTATGTTTTTAATAATTAAATTTTTAGCATTAAATTTTGTGACGCATCCAAGTGTAGGAATGCCTATCTACTGGAGTAGTTGATTGTATTGTATTGTATTGCAAAGACTTTGATTTTGTGGCGGGATTATTCAAAAATTGACATAAAATAATATGGATTTTAAATATCTGGTCATGTACCTACTCGTGCTACAATGCGTGGTAGTGGTAATGACTTCGGCTGACATAGTGCTTAAAGGCCACCCCCCGAGAAGGGATAATTTACAATAACAAAGTAACATCATGAGTACATAAATAATATTGAATACTCACATGATAAATGGATAGTTTTCCCTTTATTATTATTTATTTATTTATTTTCGGGAAACATACAGCGCTTCATTAATTATTACTAATTATTCTAAAACAGAGTTTCGCTGGCCGATTAATTGTTTCCCACATTATTTTTTTCTACGGTAAATCAAAAAATTGCATTGCACTAAATGAAATGAAATTAAATTGCAATTGAACTATTGTAAGGATAGAAAAGGAGAGGGATGGGATATATGTAGGATAGGATATAGATATTCAAATTATATTCACTGTGTAATCACTTCCTAGACGCCTAGTGAGCTAAGGACAGCTTCGCTGAATTTAGGTTGATTCAGGTAAAAAATGTCGATATCTTCGAATCGTCTATTATATGTAGTCATCAAGCGGTGCATAATAGCGTTTTGGGCGTAACTAGTGCTCACACGAGGGATTTCGAGCGTACGAGGAGAGCGAACCCTTCGTGGCGGAACCAACAACGACAGTTTCTTTACCAAATGAGGGCTATCAATTTTGTAATGAATTATTTTATGCAATAATATCATATCAGCCGCTGTGCGGCGGTCTTCCAGTGAACACATACTGAAATAGTTCAGCCTGCTCTCGTAGGTTCCAAGTCCCAAGTGCTCACGATAGTCCAGGTATCTAGTAAAACGTCTTTGGACGCCCTCCACCCTATTTTTATACACGCATATTGCATAAATCACAAATGGTGTAGTGTATTGTAATGTATTGCAACATTCCGAAATAAACAGTAATCTATTTTACTCTCTACCACATCAAACCTTATTAGAGGCCATTCACACAATACGTATTCACGTTTTTTGAGATTTTTGACCGCCCCTCCCCATGTCAACAAACATAATCAGCGGCCTGACCCCCCCCCCCCTCCCCCCCAGATTACGTTATTAACTGAATTTGCGGAAAATGTAAAGAATCTTGAAGGCAGCGTTTGTAAAGTGTTTGAAGACGGTAATTGTAAAAAAACCATTTTAGAATGCTATTAAAAATGTACTTTATTCATTCAAAGTAATTACAAAATCTCAAACTCTTCGGTATACTTTACACATCCCAATCTTCAGACCGCAGTGGCTGAAAAGACGGTATTAAAGAGAAAAAATATTAAAGAATGCATTTGAAAATGCACATTTAATGTGCATTTTTAATCTAAAACAATTAGAGGAGTGAAAACGCTTTGGAATACGTACTGAGAAACTCCATGTGTAAATCCGCCATAGTTGATGCGACACACGAGCACTTTAATCTTTCCGCGATGGAGTTGGAGCGTGCAGCGGTGCGCTAGTCCAGAGTTGCAGCCGTGCCGCCGCGATACAGAGCGACCGGCTTGCTAGCCAAAGCAGGAACAGGCCCGGTCCATTCAATCGCAGACGAGCGCGTGGACTATATACGCACATCACGCATGCTAGGTATCTTCGGCTCGGCACTGTGCTATTTCCGTGCAGGTTTAGACCAAAAAAATTGCCATGCGGTGGCCAAAGTTGATTACGTAATCAGAACGGGCACCCCCCCCCCCCCACCCCATCCCCACGTAATCAAGCGTAAGCCTCAGCTTCAACTCTCCTCCCCCTCGGTGATTACGTAATGAATGGACGGCCCCTTGCGTCCTATTAGCAGGGCCTTCAATTCATTTTTGTTTGCGTGACATAAGCATGTTTGCATTCAAATCGATGAAAACAATGCTGATTTATCTCTTAAAGCAAGAGATTACCTTAAAATACATTAAGCCCTTTCGCCTCGATTTGCAAAGCCAAGCGGTACCGGGTAGTACCGCCGACTTATCAGTAATTTTAAGGCGGGTTTTCATTGAACTAGTAGCCGGCGCGCAAAGTGCAAGCTCAAAACACTACTTGTGCGCTATATACAATGACCGCCATGGCGCCGAAACTTCACTTGATTTTACTTCCCCGGCAGAGGGAAAGTATTGTGAAAGCGCATTTTTTTTACGAGATGAAGACCGATATATAGAGTAAGGTCGGCAAATATGGCCCAGTCGGCTAATATGGACCACCCGCTTCTCCACGAACCTAGCGACCGAACTCGCCTAAAGTTAGTCGCGAGTCGAATGATGTTGCATCGCGAAGCCGCCAGTTGTCTGCTGTCACTCTCGGACCGTGTTCGCGTCACCTATTGCGATTTTTGTATTTTGTGACAAACGATGTTATTTTCTGGTAAGTTTGTAATTTTTTTAATACATCAACTTGTTGCTTAAATTGTTTGTGGCCGACATGCTTTAGTTGGTATGTTTCCCTGCCAACTCAATACTGTAGTCTATAGAAGTAAGACAAAGTGAGAAGTATTTATCAAAAATATTATTATGATAAAGTACTGGGTGCGACTAATATGGACCACCATAGCGTAGGTAAATATGGCCCAGTGGTCTGTATTAAACCCTATTTTTTTATTACAGAAGATGTCACCACGTCCTTCTTCAAAAGTAGGGACGAGAAAAAGATGGGATGGGGCGGATATGCAGACAGCAATTTCTGCGAAAAGCGACAAAAGATGGGCTTCCTTAAATCTTTCCTTAAACACTTACAAATCTAACGAGGCAGGAAAGCTTGAAAAGCACAAATTATCACTTCTTCACCGTACAAAAAAAATTTGGAAGACTCGATTAAGAAGAAAAAAATGACAAAACTAATCTACGGAAACTAATACAAATATGGACCAGGTGGTCCATATTTACCAACCATGTCACAGACTTCTTTTTTACGACTGTATTCGTATTTGACAAATTTAAGCTAAGTAAATTATAATGAGGATGAGTAAATGACTGAATTATGTTAACCAGATAAGTACTCTACTGATTAAAGTTCATGATACTGATATTGTGTAATAACCTTGAGTTTTATTTCAAAAAGTCCTCATGGTGGTCCATATTTGCCGACCTTACTCTACATTTTGAAACCCCCCCCCCCCCCCCGGGGTTTGAGATGATTAAGACCATTTTCAAACTAAAGTCTATCTGTGAGTCTGTGTGTGTATATTCCTCCATGATAGCGCCTAAACTCTTCATTCGATTCAGCTGAAATTTGGCATGCTGGCATCATTCGGGTACGTCAAGAGTTGAAAAGTGGTTGAAACTCAGGTAATTGTAGTTGAAATCGGTCCACCAGAGGGCGCGCAACTCATTCAATCTCGAAATGTTGCAGTTGGAATCTTGAAATTCGGTACACGGAAGCCTTGTTGGACCAAAATCACGTTGTGAGATAGGTTTGGTTGGAAGATCTTGTATACAAGCGAGGCAAATTAATGTCCGCCATGTTTAAGAAAATACTACATCATTTTTGGAATATTACCATTTAAATACAACGGGAAATACTACAAATATACTACGAATTGCCGCGCGGGAGGAGGTTGTGTTACCGCGAGGGCTGGGGGAGGGGGGCGTTGGCGGGGTGCTTGTCCACTCGCCTGGAAGGTCTTGGGGATGACACAACAGATTTTTTATACACATTTTTGATAATACATTGATTAATAAAAAACATTTTTGTTACATCGCCGAAATATGTGTCCGGCAGAGACTTATTTTAGATTGTACCATTCACAGTTATTTTCATATTCATTGAATTCGTTGCATCCATTTCACGATAATTTTGCGATTCGGGCATCTCTGTTTTTGTATAAATCAAGTGTCCTAAATATTCCAAATACACTCATGTTTTAGGTATTCTTCAATAAATTGTAATATTTTATCAGCACCCCACTTTGACACCTTGAAGCCCGAATTGAATGCCCGGAAAACGTTGTGACGTGGGTAACGGCCGTCACCGCCAGGCAGCGGCTCACCGGCGCCGGCGCCGTCGCGCGGGCGCGAATGTGTACCTACGGCGCGAATAGTGCATTGCGCTCTTCGGCAGCTAAAGTACGGGCTAAAGGAACATTCCGATGGGGTAAAAAACCGAGCTGTCAACAAGGATGTGCCTAGCGTAGATATTGCTTCTCAATGAATTACGCTTGCTCGATGAAACAGTATTATACATCTGCATTTATTATAGTACCGATTGCAATATTTATTAATATTTTCGGTTTAAGTTTAGTATTATTTGAGAATTAGAGTAATCAAATAATGACCTAATTATGTGATGTGAGTTATTAAATGAGTACCTACTTAATAGATAACTGATTATCATAGCATGGCATATCATAGGTCATTATTAATTTCTAAACAGTCATTAGTAAAATGTTATCGTGGCATTTTGTAATATGTAATGAGTCCCACATATGTATATTATAAAATGCTGCGCGGATAAAACATCATTACTTGCCTATCAGTTGAGCAATGGAGACCATATTTTCTAACCTAGAGCTATTGAAGTTGAAGGGTGATATTAACATGCAGACTCGGTGTTTATATATAACATTTTGTCATTTTTTGACGAACTGAAAAGTGACCCCACAGAGGTTTCGCTGTTCAATCTCAATAATATAATAATCTGATAAATAATCTGCGAAGGTTGTGACAAGCATCCCTACAAGCAGGTAGTAAACGGGGCGGTGCCGGCCTAATGATTTATTGCCTCACTCGAACGTTCCTTTGGCCCGTACTAGTGCATTTCGGGCCATATTACTTGCTCGTTACCTTAGGACGGCTCAACTCACAGTTTAACTCCCATTCGATTGCCTCCTCGAAAAGGGTCGAGCTTAAAAAATACCCTGTTTGGGGAAACAGGGTATTTTCGAGGATCGACCCCCGTTCGTGACAGGTGTGTCACGGCTGTTTGGTGGATAGGTGAGATCGGATTCTCTGGGGATGACCTTTGGGCACTGGTGGGTGGTTTGCGCATCGCGCGGCGTTAGCCAACCGACTGTGCACTCCGGCGAATAACCGGGGGAAGGAGGGGGGTGGTCTGGAAATTATCTTATACATTTCCTAAGCAGCATGGGTGGTTGTTGACCTGATGTCAGCTACTCTTGAAGCCACCCGTTGGCCCCAATTCGGTGTAAAAGACTGCCAAATGCGCCACGATCCGCGATAATTTTGAACTGAATTACCGTTAACACCAGGCAGAGGCCGCGCAAGCAACTTCTAATCTGGGACCAGGCGGGAGGACGAAGAAATCCAGCCAAATCTGGTAGTGAGGGCGTGAGACTGATCCCCGAGTTCTCTTCCCAGTGCCTCGCGGTAAGGTGTCGCTGACTCACGGGAATGTTGGCATAGCTAGACTGTAGACTTTGTCGACCGTAAGTCTCTGCGTCCACCCCGCATTTAAAAGAATGACCTAATATCGTTATACCTGCCTGGGGTGGCGCGTTCGCCCGCAGTTGCTGGCATCTCTAAACTGGCCCATTCAAAACCCGCCCCAAACATGAATGATACTTTTATTGGTGATTATTAGTATCTTAGATTTTCCTAGTGCTAGAAGTCGTCAAGTTATAGTTTCCTCTAAAAATATAAACAAACTTTTGGAAAGAGATATCAAGTATTGCCCCTTTGTAAGCAAGCAATACTTGGAAACGTTCATCAGGAACTTTTGCTTAATCACTGCATCATTGCAAATGAAAAAGGACTTCCTGCCTGAATTCAATAAATTGTACACCCTAAGTTGGGAAATAAAAGCGCCAACTTATATCTGACTCCCCGCTCACTCCGTAACATCCGATTGGGGACATTTATGTCGGCCGCCTAAACACCGAAACGTCCGCTACCGGACAAAGCGCTCGCCGCTGCGAAAAATGCAATTTACGATTCGAAACGTCGTACTATATTATTATGCTTTCTGAGGACGCAACGATATGGCCAAAATATCTTTAATTCAAGATTTCTGTGTGGCAATATCGAACGGCGATTTAAAAAGTGAGCATAGACGTCAAAACGGCAGTGTCCATCGGCCACCGCGGCGGCCGCGTATAGTTCCGCGAAATGGTTGATAAAAACAGTGTTTTGTGCAGTGTTTTGTGCCATTTACTGGAGAACAGTGAGTAATTTGCATTTTTAAGTAGTTTAGGCATGAGGATTAGTCAATTGAGATAGTCCATTTGCTGTTTTTCACGAATTTTTAAAGAAAACACTTCGGCGACAACAAACGGCTCGCGAAAAAATGGTTGTTATTATTTTGTAATGTTTATGAAATATCCCGATATATTGCGAAATATGACGTAATGTCGCTTTAATTTACTAACAAAATAAGTATTGCTTCATTTACATCCTAAGTTATCACATAATTAGGCGTATTTTGAAAATTATATCTTGTTTTGTAAAATGAATCGCGCAAAGAAACTTGTTTTGATAATTACTATGAGAGAATAAAGTGCGATTTTCCATAGTTTTTCGATGAAATGTGACTCTTTGGAGTATAGTAATTAGTTATTAGACATATAATAAGTCTATGATAAGACAATATAATTGAAAAAATCTAACGAATTTTATATTATGAGCATTCAAAGTTTATTATTAAGTTCGGACGCGGAAACTCCCAAAACTTTAGATTTTTCTATAATATCAGAAAAAGCTCAAAGTTCTGGTGTGATTTCTAAGAAGTGTGATGTAGTAATAAAGTTATTTTGAAAGAATTTCATATAAAAAAATATCAGAAGTAGTCACAAATTAAAAATTAAAAAAATTTTTTTTTACGAGAAACATAAGATTTTTCTTGGCTGAATAAATAAATATTTTTGTATGCAAATAAGTAAAAAAAAATATCGCTTTGGTAAAGCATTTAATAAAGAACATAACTGTATTTACAATTTTTGCATATTTTACGTATTTTGTGACAAAAAAATCGAAATGATTTTATAGGCGAGTTTTTTCAGTTTGCCAATTTTGTAATATTTATTCATTATTATCTTAATTGTTTTACGAGATAAGGTTATAATGTTTTATATGTCAAATTTCAATGCGACATTTTTCTCTTTATCTTTTTTAAATCCGTTTAGTGGTTTATAAGTTATGATCGTTTTTCTCAAGGCCGTTGACTCGCGTCGATTTTTTGCCCGAATATGTCGCGCGCAAAAGTGATAGGTGAGTTTTTACTTCGCGAGAGGAGGGGTTAAAAAAAACTCTATGTATCATCCCCGGCAGAAAGGTAGCGTATTAAATACATTACAGCTAGGGAGGGAAATCACAATACAAGGGATGCCGGAAAATTAAGGATATCAATCAACTTTATCGCGATTTAAAATAAAGAGCTGATATCTGTAAAATCAAAACTGCGGTTAAAACTGTGATAAGCTATTCCGCAAAGAAGAATTTTAGCAGTATTTCGTTTAGCTACTTATGTATTTCAATTTGCAGAGCAGCAACTTACATTTCTGTGTTTTACTTTCCCTGCCCACCAACCGACCGGGAGAGAAAATATTGTAAACGCGCAAAAAAAAATCGAGATGGAGACAGAAATATCATTTCCAGAATTCTGTCTTTGTGGATGTTTTGTCTGCCTGCCTGTGTGTTTGTTTGAGTTTGTGTGTGTGTGTGTATTCCTCCAAGATAGCGCCCAAACGCTTGATCCGATTGAGCCGAAATTTGGTATGCAGGCATTATTTGGTCATGGCAAGAGTTCAAAAGATTGTGGTTGTAATCGGTCCACCAGGGAGCGCACTAATATATAATCACGAAATATTGGACTTAGAGACTTTAGATTTGGTACATAGATGCCTTGTTCGCTGTGTCATACCGCGAAATTTTGGCTATAATGTCTCATTGGCTATAATGATATATATATATATATATATATATATATATATATATATATATATATATATATATATATATATATATATATATATATATATATATATATATATATATATATATATATATATATATATATATATATATATATATATATATATATATATATATATATATATATATATATATATATATATATATATATATATATATATATATATATATATATATATATATAAACTTGGCTATAATATACAAGCTACACTAATAAACTGTTAGCGTTTGGCCCAACCCAGCCACCTTAGCTGAGAAACGAACCGTGCCGTCTAAAGCGTTGCAAAGGAACCCAACCGAGTGTGTCCGTTGACAGACGATTATGGGACCTAAACTAGTAACTTGGAAAAAAAAGTGCAAAATACGCAAAATGAACTCATTGTACAGTATATAAATACTGCTGAGCATATCTGAATATGTCAACTTAGAAAAGCTTTATAAGAAATAGGAGAAGCATTTATTAATATTAACTCTGTCAAAGACCTTACTGATGTCGAAATTGGCGACCCATCGGCACATCAATGCCAATTCATTATCACTTAAGAGAAGTTAAGGACGCAGGATATAGCGTTATGTTCATTAATTAAAAATGATGCGTTCTCTCAGCTTAGGTAATCCACATTATGAACGCGGTCGTCGTAGCCCGGAAAGTAATTTTTGAAAAGTTTATCTAATGGTTGGTTGTGATTACAAACAATACATTATCTATATAGTATAATAATTATAAAAAAAGACAGTTTTTCGCCCAAAACTTTATTATACAACATGAATTATCATATTCTCCGGCATAAAAAACCTACATTTTTCCAGACGTTGTTTTTTGTAACAAGAGCGGCAGAAACTGGATTGCACGTTATCGCAAAAACTCCATGGATGATTGTTATCATTGGGGGTTTTTAGTTGGCCTTCTCTAGAAACGTTAACAATGACCATTTTCAATTTTAATTTAGAAACTATCCGTAAACACCGAAATTTCTTCAAAAACAATCACAATTAGAGAGCGAATATTCTATCGCCACAACGAACTCTTTAGCGATCGAGACGCTATATAAATTGACGTCTATAATAGAGAGTCCAGCTACTAGCAAATGTTCAATGCCGTGTGCCACCGCGACTAACGAGGAACTCTCAAACATTTTCTGTTGTCGCTTGCAATATCAAGATAATGTCGAATGGACCTCTTACCAGAATGTGTAGTGTTTTTGATAAGGCATGTAAAGGATTACACGTTTTTTATGATTCCATTAATTTAATTAAACATTCGGTTATATCTAGCCTATCTGCTACTTCTTAAGATTTCACTAACGGCCATCCTACTGCATTATATAACTATGTCATACCATTATACCATACCATTATATTGTATCATGTTATTTAC
This sequence comes from Micropterix aruncella, assembly GCA_944548615.1. NCBI lineage: Eukaryota > Metazoa > Arthropoda > Insecta > Lepidoptera > Micropterigidae > Micropterix > Micropterix aruncella. The sequence continues at coordinate 18,252,648 of OX155956.1, forward strand.
TATAAATATTAATATCCCATTATTCATTTTCGCTTTATATACCCCTTTTTCGAACCTACTTTAACAACTTAACTTATTTTTGCTTTCATTATCCTTATATAATTATTAACCTTATTACATTTTTTCACTACCAACGTGCTCATGAGATTTCTGTTTTGCGAGCGTTGCAAACTGTTTAAAGGATAGTTAATTAGTTTTGTTTAATAAGGTTTTGAATAAATTCGTATTCTGTATTTACTATCTCTGAGCTTACAATAAAAAATTATGAATAAATAAATAAATAATACGAAGTAATGAATCACAACGACGCCGTCAGATTCGGCATGACTCCCTAATAGCTGCAAAAAAACAACAGTTTGATATTACCGAATGTTTGTAATAGAGCTCTAGGTCAAACACCAAAGTCCACGTGAAAACGTGACATCTCATTAAAACCACGATCCGAGTAATTACTTACCGTCTAAGGAGAGAGAGCTCACATGAGTAACATTCTTCGCGTCTATTTTTATAATTGGAATGCCTTTTGACACTTTTGAAGTGGTCCATTTGACAAGCATACACGTTGCTACGACTGTGTAAAAATCCGTACTTTAACATGAAACTATTTAATCTATAAGACTTAAATCAAAAGAAGTTGGTAATGACCGCTCTGCATACAATTAAATATAACAACTACATAAGTACATCCAATTAAAATTTAGATATCATCAGATTGAAATACCACGTTTTAGAGACGAAACTGAAATATTGCCTATTCATTACTTAGAATATTGCAGTAATAAGCATTATAAATACCCTACCTGTAAATTTAATGGCATCTGATATTTCCGTAGAGACAACGTGTATGAAAGAGAAAACAACACTTTAACGGTGCAACACAAGACGATGAACCAGAAAAGGGTTCAACCTTCAACACTTCCAGCTAATAGAGACAGAGACAATATAAGAAGCGAAAGGTTTCTGGATATTTGATGTCGTATTTCGAATTGTTGATTCTGCAGAAACAGGATTAGTCGTATGTATAAACCCGAACATACATAAAGTCCAATCGTATTTCGGCTGTATCCCCCACAAGATCTTCCCGGCAAGTAACCGAAAAATGATTTTATCTGATTATTAAATTCATAAATAAAATTGATGGCCAGCGGATGAACCCGCTTGGGACCGTTTTGCAACCCTCTCAAGAGGCGCGGTTCGTTTCTTGGCTACCCTCAGGCGGCTCGCCTTTAATATTCGATTAATATGTATGGCGGAATTTAAATAATATTAGTGCAGCTTGTGTATGAGATACTGCAACCAAAATTTAACAAAGTGATTTCTGCTCAACCAGGCATCTGTTTACAAAATTTTAAGTCTCTGAGTCCAATATTTCGAGTATGAAATATGACTAGAGCGACACCTGGTGGACCGATTTTAACCACAATCTTTTCATCTCTTGTCATTATCAAATGATACCTGCTTTACCACGGTCTGGTGGCATAGTGGTTAGGTCGCCTGATTTTACTTTATAAGGTCCCGGGTTCGATTCCCGGTTGCGTTAACAAGACACACTTACACACGCACACATACATATAACACACTTCATAGTAGGGTTGGTTGGAAAAGATGGTCGTATAAACCCGCTTATTGTGAAACTTCACAATAAAGAGTATAAATAAACAAATAAACCAACAAAACAAATTTCAGTCTAATGGGATTAAGCGTTTGGGCGCTATCGTAGAGAACGACACACAGCATACACCCACAAACACACACACACACACACAGACAAACTTCAATTTGAAAATTGTCCTAATCGTTGGATATTTCCCACTCCTCCTCGGATTTTTTTTGCGCGTTCACAATATTTTCCTCCTCGTCGGTTGGCGGGCCGGGAAAGTAAAAAGATTTTTCTAATCCCGAAAAATTCGGGATTAGAAAAATGCATCGGAATAATACCATCACTTCAAACGGCATACGCCGATAGTTCTTGCAGCGTAACGTTACGGTTTCCGCTCCGTTTCATTGTAAAGTGTCGTCCATTGAAAAAGTTACGATGCAATTTTTATTGTCGACGGGGAAAGTTCCGAGTCGATTCGTACTAAGCCCGGAAAATAAACAAAACGTTTCGCTCGTATAGAACTCAGATCGGACTTAAACGTATATACGAGCTATTGGCAGCGTGTCGCATTGTCTATGCGCTTCGGTTGCTACGATTTATGTATCGTTTATTTTCTTTTTGCTCTGGAATAATAGAGAAAACATTTATGACTCAATGTGTTTTCCTCAGTCGTGCCCACGGATTCTGAAGCGACGATACGATACACGTTTTTTATCACTCGGCGATATTTGCGATTCTGGAAGCGATTTGACAGACCTTCAACCGTCAGAAGTAAGGTTCAGATAGAGGGCAGCAAATTACGTGTCTTCTGCATATCGTTGTTCTAGGAGATAGCTGGGAAATGGCAGTAAAATCCCCATTTAGCATTAATTACTTACATTGATATTTGAATATAGCGCTGAGCAATAAGGATATTCGATTTAATAAATAAATGACGCGATCCGAATTGTACTTAACTCAAAGCACTAAGCACGCACAGAGCCCGGTCCAAATTGATCATACACCGCTCACTGCTAGCCGACCCCGGCCAATCAGAACACGATATCGGGATAGAAATCACGTGGGATTATCGAGTTCCGAGATTAGCTGATTCTGAAACAGAATCAGACAAGTTGTCTGATCGAGGACGACATAAAATTCAATGTCGTGTCACGTTGGTGTCTCGTATCGCCACTTCAGAATCCCGGGGCTGGATTGGTGTACTATAGATGTAATTTATGTTAGAAGTCATGCCTTTGAAACTAGATAGAATAAAATCGTCTACCTAATATCAAGCAAATTGAATATTCCTAATTGTGCTTTTAGTCAGGTTTAAATACCTTTTGAAGGTCAGTGTAGATTTACATTGAGTCAGTAGCAGGCGTCAGTGCTGGCGCCAAAAACCGACTCACACTGCTTGCATACAGTTAGTCGTAATCAGTCGTAGTTATTTCTTTATGTCTCTTGTTCACACACGTTTTTTCGTCTTGAAAAGCTACGGTTAATTCGCCGTGCGTAGGCACGGTCTTCAGTGCTATACGGATCACTATAAAGTTTGTCGACGGGCACGGCGGAAAAACGGCACGGCGTCGCCGCCGTATGAACCGTGTCTGCCCCTCAGCGAACTGCGTTTACGCACGGCGCAATTTGTATCAATGTTGTATGGCAGATTATAATAGTTTCTCCACGGCAACGGACAATTTTACGGCAGACAATTATTTCGTAACATTGAATATTGTTTACCCAATTGATATACCTAACGCGTCGTATGGTGAAAAAACCGTGCCGTAGCTCACGTTTTTCCCACGTCACAGCTGACACGCCATACGGCGAAAAAACCATGCCGTGAACAAGTGGCGTTAGGGTGCTACCACGCCAATCGATCGAAATTCGATCGATTGCATCGATTGACGGTAGAATGGATCAGTCGACATCGATCGTCAGTTGTTAGTGGGGAAACAACTGACGTATATTCCTTTAGTTAGGCCAGGCGTCTTTTCCAGGCATTTTTTGTAGCCGGCGCTTTGCGCTGCCGCGGTACGTTTTTTTTTACGCCGGACGGAAATTATATCGAATTTTTGTAGTTTGCGTACGACGGTGGAAATTTAGGACTTATCAGTCATTCGTTGTCTATGCAAGTCTCTGCCGTCGATCTGCGGAATAATTTTCGCAGTGCGCGGGGTTCTATGTAACTCCATAGTACGTATAAAAACGTCCGGTGACCCACCGCAGCCAATCTGCAGCAATCTACAGAATTGAAATCCGGTCAGATTTTTACCACAGTGCTTTCAGGTGATTCTATAGCTCACTGATTTTCCGAAAATTAACCGAACGTAATTTTACCGCAGTTTGCGGTTCGCCTTAGGCCTCTTGTCCACACATGTTTTCTCAAAAACGCCACACAGACGCAACTAGTAGATTTATAAAAAAACTCCATCTAACTAAATTTGGTAGTATTACTACGATGCAAGCAATGGCATTTGACGAGCTTCTTCGTCTAGTGAGATAGCGGCCAGGCTTTCGGATATTGTCGCGTTTGCCAGCGGTTATCGTCTCTCCATGCGTACGTTATGCGTCTTGCAGTATTGTTTCAATAAGCTCAAAAAAAGAAGCATTTGAAATAATTAGTTAAATTTTCTTTTCTTGTGTTTGTCGACTGCATGTGAAGTGAAGGAAAACCTAGAAAAAAAAACATAGACAACCACATACAAGCATAGACAATCGTACAACCTAGAAAAAAAATCATAAAAAAATAGTAGTGGCGCTTTTTAGCAAAAACAACAACAGATAAGAGAAAAAACTAAAAAAAAGGTTATTCAAACTGGAGAAATTTTTGCAAACCGAAATCTCCAGAACTGGTTACCACTACTACTGCGTTTGAATTCCAGTGCGAGTTTAGTTATTGATAGCTTCGCAAATATCAAGGCATGAAGAAAATTGAGTTATGATATGTGTGCTTTGAGTTTTATTTGATTTTAATGTGCCTAACTAATAATGATTGGTTCAACCATTTCTATCAGAATTCAAACATTTTTTGTTCAAATAGTTTTGTTTTGATTTGAGGAGACGGGTGACGGGGGGCCAATTTTATCATCGCAGTAGGGCCTTCGATCACCTAGATACGCTACTGGTCAGCACTGACTTATTTATATCATGATGTCACTAATTGACTTATTGTAATCAGCCTTTAATTTATAATATGAAATGTTAAGGTGTAATAAGCTTTCGTTGGGTATATTTGGCAAAATGTTACAACAAACTTCGTAAGTGGGTACGAAAATACCCATTGTCCAAATTTAGAACCGGCGACTGGATGATGAAAGTTTAGATGAGGAAAATCTGGATGAGACAAACCAGGATGCAGTGGTTTTAAATGCAGCAAAACTAAACGCTGAAGATCTGGAAATGTCAGTCATCTATAAAAATCGCCTTGCGGCAAATCTGGGGGCGACAAATTTCGATTCCGTAGCCATTCATTCGAATTCATAGCCATGGACTAGGAAAAATAATGTGTTAGTTTTTAAATTGCAGAAAAGGAAATGGCCTTCCAGACCGGTCTTAAAATGCCGCTATCGTGGACTTCACTGCGCCGTTACCCGAAAGTGCAAGGTTATTAGCCGCCTGGCGCTTGACATGAATTAGTTGATAGTATGGTATAATTATTACCCTAGGAAGATAATCTGTCCAGACTATTATTAACTACAACTTGGGTTGTCGACTACAGCGGGCGAGCGCGTCACCTCAGGAAGTTTTAACGATTAGTCGTTCTATCTCCCTGGAGTGAGCGTAGAAGACTTGGGGACAAAACAGTCCACCATCTAGCTACGTCACAAGCCCGTAAGAGGCCAACGCCTTAACCGCGAGATAGCCAGGAATGTTACCTGGCGGGCCGACACTCACGCCCTTACTTCCAGTTGTGACCAGATTACTCCGGTCTCTCGATTGGTTACGAGTTCGAGGTCACTTGCGCGGTCCTCTCCCTTACGAAGCGATGAAACGGTGTATACCGAATCTATCGCGGACCACAGCGTCCTTTGCCCGGCTGTTCACCCAGGATCGGAGGGCCGATGGTCGTTTCAAGAGCAGTCGCCGTAAGGTCCGCAACCACCCCCGCTCTATAGGAAACAGTATTGCTTCCAGACTCCCCCGACTGTTAGTCAGTCGGACTGTTAGTCAGTCGACTCTATTGTTGTTTTTTTTTTCGGTAAATTTTGTAATATTTTGTAAATTTTTATTTTTTTTTCTTGTAAATACCTTTTATTTTTCGAATAAATGGGTTCTCGGGGCGGTACGGGGGGGGGGTGGTTTACCCTATTTCACCCCCTGCGCGTTTTACCCTTCTGGTACGCGCAGGGTTGTCGTAGCACGACATCCCGGGCAGACAAGACGACCCTCGTCGTTATAACTGCCCGGGCGGTGGGCGGGGTTTGCTGCCCTCACCTATCGCCTTGAAACTCTTAACTGTTAGTCAGAGTGCACAGTCGATTGGCTTACGCCGCACGGTGCGCAGACCGTCCAGGAGCGCCAGAAGTTTGATTCCCAGAGAAAACTGACCATAAGGCCAGAGTCCTACCCAGGCTCGCACTTCATGCGTGGAGGCCGTCGGATAGGTGTTGACCCGTGAGTGTGACCAACCCTGAACAGAATGGGTCTTCGTGGCCAACTCAGCAAGAGCCCATTAACTCCCTAACTTATTATTAGCTACAATTAGGATGACAATTACAATTTACGAGTAAGAGATAATTACAATCTTATCAATTACTCTTCAATTTGTCCACGGACAGAAGATTACCGGACATAAAATATTTATCACAGATATTTGATGTGGGCGAAGCCACGGGTAACATCTTGTAAAATATATAGTTGTATATACAATTACGGGCGTGCCCATCACCTCTATTTTATACTATGAGCCCGTTGAAACCTTCGTTTATAATGTTATTGCAGCATTTATCTCATTAACGCAGTAACGCGCGCACACATTTTATAACGGCAAGTTATTGATAAGTGCCATTAGTATTTCGTGAGTGCCGCTCATATAATATCTCCCACGGGCTGCTTAATTATCTGATAAAATGCAGTCAACATTGTTCGTTGATTGAGTCCGGTGCTCCGCCCTAAATATCGCAGCATATTATTCTATCAGTAGACGTAAATATTTGCACAATAAACTTTATCACGTTCATTTAGATGTGCTCCGCCAGATCAAATAAGGTTTTACCCACATTTAATACCCACATTTAATCACAATACTCCCATTTAATCACAATACTCCCATTTAATCACAATAACACCCACATTTAATAATAAAATACCCACATTTAATTACAAATAACGATAGCCATCATTATCACAAGAAATGGAACTTACCGCGTAAAATAGTGAAATTCTCAATTTTTCTTCGAAGTCGCACTTTTTTTCGTCACGGAGAAAATGTTTACGATAAGGTAAGTTTTTCGTAATCATGATGACAACTGACTACGGCGGCTTATAAATATTCATTAGCTTTGACCTTATATGCCCTCACTTCTTTGTAAGAAAAAAAACTCCTTCTGAATATTTTCAGCAAAATTAGGTAGAAATTCCATTTTTTTTGTTGTCACTGTTTTATTGCTTTTAGTAATATTGCCACCAAAAACCTGGTTAAAGCTTTTTTCAATGTATATAAAACTACATTTCTCTCAGAAAGTAATCCACAAGTATTTCAACTAAAAATGTAATTCCCTTGAACATTTAAAAATGTAATTCCCAGCTGTTTGGAGCAGCTTATTGTAAAGCAGCCACACTACAAAACACAGTTTCTAGATTCAATAAAACTGGAATATTTCCAACCGTCCGCGAAGTATTCACCGATACTGACTTCAACTATGACTGCGACTATATATGTGCGCCTAAATCCCGATAGCTTTGCCTGGTAGCATAAACGAAAAAACCTCTAAAAAAAATTCAGATGACCACTTTTTTGTTAATAGTATTGACAAGATACGACCCTATTTTTGAAGTTCGAGGAATATATGAAACAATAAATAGATTTTAAAAAAAAGAACAAAAAATATGTAGGGTCTGAAACAATAACTTTCGTAGAGTTTATACATAATAATCAACTTTAATAACTCGACAATATTCTGTATTAAAACCAGGCATCTTCATCATTCAAGTAGTAGTACTTTTAATCTAATAGGTCAAAATGTTTTGGTCGTCGTTAACATAATACTTTGTTTTTTTTTCACACATTAAGTCAAACGTCCTAAAATTGTTTTACTGGCAACTCTAGAATTTATTTCTGTTATATCTGAAATGGTTTCCTACGTGGAAAACGGCGAATAACTATAATGGCCAATTCTTGTACGTGATCTGGCGACCGAAGCGCACGCTTGAATTTTTAAATTGAGAATTGAAAGGAAAACGCCCATATCCGAGCAGGACTTTGGCAATTAAAGCCAGCTTAAGCGACGAATTTCACAGAGGGGTGCGCTTAAATGGTCTGGAAAAATGGCTTTTGCATGCGTGTTTAAAATGTTAAAGTAGCTAAATCGTTAAGTAATATTTCTGTAGAGTAAACAAAGTTGATGTAGCTTTAGGCCCTAAACGGTTTCTTTAAAAGATTACTACTTACAAACTAAGCGGCGAGCTTATTGCATTAAAGCAATATTTTACAACTAACCTTAACCTATTGGGACAACATGCTTTGCGGTAAAAATAAGATCAAAATCACTTGTAAAGGAAGCTCGTATCAAATGTGTCTAACATTAAAATCCACAGAAAATGAAACATAAATCAAAATGTTATGTTCCACGGTAATTAGGGTCAACGCAGGGTAGCGGGAGGAAAGGAGAACGAGAGAAATTTACGATCGTGATAAAGTGTTCTTTGAACCTGCGTTTAAGTAACACAGGTCGGTGCTGTCCTTACAAATGTTGGTAAGGCATTCCAGAGGCAGGCTGCATGTACGGAGAAGGAGCGTGAGTAGAAATCACTGATGTGTCCAGGGACCGAGAGCATTAGATTGGCTTCAGATCTCAGAGGGCGCCATTGCACTGATAGAACATTGGACCCACTTATGAGATATGTCGAAGCGCCCCCCCCCCCCCTCCAAGGATCCAGCTCGTCAAATCCCCCTCTAAGATTATAATATTTTTCTTAGGTATTGTCTTCAGCGCATCTTAGATGAGGACGCACGCAATTGCTATTTCGCCTACCTGCACTCTCTGCTCACTGATGGAATAGAGATCTGGGGTCTTGCGGCTGATAGGGCGTGTCCTGAAAATGCAGAAAATGCAAAAGGACCCCACTCGCCAGAACATCGAGCACGCTGTTTGACCAAAATGTTATACACCAAGTATATCATACAAGATACAGTCGCGATTTTTGTTTGGTGAGTCACTAACTAACAAGGTGAGAACGTACGCCCGATGTCACCGGTCTAAAGATTTTACTTTGTGGAAGAATTCTTACACTCGCAATATTTTTTTGTTATTTTGATGAAGTCTATAGCAATGTTATGAAGATTATGTTATAATTTACAACACAAAAGAAAATAAAAATAATTCATAAAAGTCTACCCTTGTGCGGGCATCTTTCCAGAAAGGTTAATTTTAAATTTTATAACCTGCTCTTTTAAATGTGTGTGAAATAACAATAAATAAATAAATAAACTATTGCTTCTGTTTGTAATAATATATAAAAATAACCATTCTATAGAATTTATATGTTTTTGCACTCTGTCTTTGCAATGTCGACATGTGTATTCACATGACAAATAAATAAACAATCGTATAATTTTTACCACAATTATTATTTTTAAGACCCAGGTATATGGCACAATTTCAAATTAAGGTTATTATGGCAAAGTAATTTTGTATATAAAACGATATATAAAAACAAACTATCCAGGCATATACGAGCCCACGAAAAATATGACGTACACCAGCCGACAATTTTTACACTTTTATTTTTACGGTCAACAATAACTTCGTAAAGTATTGGAAACAAGGCGTTAACCGTTCACCCATTTTATGCAACAGCTGCTGCTTACAACGTCTGCTGCGGAATTTTAAGAAGAAAATTTATAAGCGAAATTTTAGCTAGGGATAAAGTAACTTAAGCCGGCAAAACTCGATTATGGAGGATATAAAACGTCCATTTAATAATTGCTTTTCTCTAGTTAAACAATGATAATATCGACCTTCTGAAATATTTACTAAAATAAACCACAATTTTTATTTACATTGTTATTTTTGTATACATAATAGTTTAGTTAGCACCCATTGGACACTGGCATGGCTGTCAAATAAATAACTGAAAAAGTTGATTTAAAAATGCCACGTACAGGCTATGAAAAAAAAAATGTTAGTTGGTAGCAACGTGTTTAATTGTCGCGTAGAGTATTGGCGCAATTTGTCAACCACTCCGTTTTCAAGTGCGGGTCAAGATTTCTCTGCGATTTTCCTCGAAATGATCACCACAAATAAGTTGCCGAAGACATGCTTGAACCGAGCAATTCGGACTCATATTTCTAAAACGCATCGTAACGGATGGAGAATCAACGATTTATGAGTTTGAAATACAAACCTCCTATAAGTTCCAGGATGACGATTCGATTGCAAGCTAAATCCGAAAAAATAAGTCATAGGCGATAAAAAATCAGCCATGGCTACTTTTTCTTTTACTATCAAGGTAGTGTCTACTCTAACTATCATATTGAGCATTAGAGGGGTAAACTGCCAAACAAATAATATTTTTTGGATGGCACGAGCGACTATAGGCCCGTCAGATTTTTAAGTCCCTCGACTGCTGGCTCAAAAATACGTTCACATACGGCCCACCGTCTTGTACTTATTTGTGTGTGCAATAAAGTTTTCATATGTTAATAACATATTATGTTACACAAGCTCATTAAAAAACTCCGCATTAGACAGAAAATCTAATTGCCTTGCGAAAGACAAGATACGTTATACGACAACAAACTTCGTCTGCTGTCAACGATGCATGCCCCTATACAGCTAATGACATCATATTTCAAATTGTCATTATGTAATGAAAATATACATATAGTACAAATCTATCACTCCATAGCTTCTATGGCCTTTTACCCTTGGCAACTCGGTGGCGTGGCACACCTACACGCCGCCGATAGAAAAGGACGCCAAGATAGCCATTCGGGGCCTCCCGGCTAACACCACCCAGCAGGAGGTCATCGAAGGGCTGGCGGCTAAGGACATCGAAGCGACGTACACGCGCCTGATCCATGGAGGGCGGCGCGCGCTGTTCTTCGTTGTCATTCGAAAGAACGATGGCTGGCGCAAGGTATTCAGTCTCCCGGACATCTGGTACCTGCCCGTCACCATCGAGAGCTGGAGAGGCCGGAACGGGCCCAAGCAGTGCCACCGCTGTCAAAAGTTCCGGCACAGCAGCCACAACTGCCACCGGCCGCAGGTTTGCGTTTGCTGCGGCGAGGAGCACGCTGCCAAAAACTGCCCTCGGCCAAAGACCGCCCGAGCAACCTGTGGAAACTGCGGGCAGGAGCACCCCGCCAACAACCGGCGCTGCCCCAGTTTCCTAGCGGAAATCCGCCAGACGACGCGGAAGCAGCAGGGTGCTCCGCGTGCAGCAGCCACCGCTCCTCCGCGAGCCACACCGCGAAGCGCCTCATCGGGCGCCTCGACCGCCGCCGCGCCCTCGTCGCCTCCTCCACGCCCAGCGCCGAGGAAGACGCAGGCGAAGTCTCAGCCTGCCGCCGCCCCTACGGAGCCCTTGTCGTGGAGGAAAAAGCCGGCGCCGCCGGCCACTCCACAGCAGCCAGCTGTGAAGAGGAAGAACCGGCGACGCCGCTCGAAGCCACTGCAGCAGCAGTCAACAGGGCCCCGTCCGCAGCAGGAGGAGGGGATGGTGGTCGAGGCGACCGCCCAGTCCACCAGCTCCCAAACGCCCACAGCAACCACAGCGTCCGCATGCACCCAAACGGACGAAGAAAGTGCGATTACTCCACCCCCACAACCCAGAAGTATGCCAGAGTATCCAGAAGAATACCTGGACGAGATGCGCTGCCTCGAGAACGACGAGCTGGTCCTGTTGACCGTAATTCAGCTGCTGGAACTCGTTCGCGCGTGCCAAATCGGCACGAAGGAGGAGAACACCAGGCTGCTGGATATGGTCCTTCAAACAGACCTGCCTCGTGCCTCGAGAGAAGCATACCTATTCAAGTCTGCCTCAGGGTGAACAGCCCTGAGACGCCATACCCATGAAAGCCGGGCCTATGGGCCCGATTCAAGAGAAGCCCCACGAAAAGGCAAAAGGCCTAGTGGTAGACGTCACAGGCCGTTCTAAATGGCCTGTCGACTGATTTCGTTGATTCGTTGATTCGTTCTATGGCCTAATTAACATATTTTTATTATTTATAAACACAATTTTCAAGTAAGCAGTGTGACTCTTAAGAACTTAAAAATAAAATTTAACAAAAGAAACGCTCTATTATTTATAAACATAATTTTAATGCCTTAAATAATCAATATAAGAGTTTTCCATATCTCGTGTTTACCGATCTCCAGGTTTTACGGGTTAACCAATTGATTTTAAATATTAAATATAGACTTCTGAGGGGTCAAGTAAGCAGTGTGACTCTTAAGAACTTCAAAATAAAATTTAACAAAAAACGCTTTATTATTTATAAACATAATTTTAATGCCTTAAATAATCAATATAAGAGTTTTCCATATCTCGTGTTTACCGATCTCCAGGTTTTACAGGTTAACCAATTGATTTTAAATATTAAATATAGACTCCTGAGGGGTCAAGTAAGCAGTGTGACTCTTAAGAACTTCAAAATAAAATTTAACAAAAAAACGCTCTATTATTTATAAACATAATTTTAATGCCTTAAATAATCAATATAAGAGTTTTCCATATCTCGTGTTTACCGATCTCCAGGTTTTACGGGTTAACCAATTAATTTTAAATATTAAATATAGACTTCTGAGGTGTCAAGTAAGCAGTGTGACTCTTAAGAACTTCAAAATAAAATTTAACAAAAAACGCTTCATTATTTATAAACATAATTTTAATGCCTTAAATAATCAATATAAGAGTTTTCCATATCTCGTGTTTACCGATCTCCAGGTTTTACAGGTTAACCAATTGATTTTAAATATTAAATATAGACTCCTGAGGGGTCAAGTAAGCAGTGTGACTCTTAAGAACTTCAAAATAAAATTTAACAAAAAAACGCTCTATTATTTATAAACACAATTCTAATGCCTTAAATAATCAATATAAGAGTTTTCCATATCTCGTGTTTACCGAACTCCAGGTTTTACGGGTTAACCAATTGATTTTAAATATTAAATATAGACTCCTGAGGGGTCAAGTAAGCAGTGTGACTCTTAAGAACTTCAAAATAAAATTTAACAAAAAACGCTTTATTATTTATAAACATAATTTTAATGCCTTAAGTAATCAATATAAGAGTTTTCCATATCTCATGTTGACCGATCTCCAGGTTTTACAGGTTAACCAATTGATTTTAAATATTTAATATAGACTCCTGAGGGGTCAAGTAAGCAGTGTGATTCTTAAGAACTTCAAAATAAAATTTAACAAAAAAACGCTCTATTACTTATAAACATAATTTTAATGCCTTAAATAATCAATATAAGAGTTTTCCATATCTCGTGTTTACAGATCTCCAGGTTTTACGGGTTAACCAATTGATTTTAAATATTAAATTTAGACTTCTGAGGGGTCAAGTAAGCAGTGTGACTCTTAAGAACTTCAAAATAAAATTTAACAAAAAACGCTTTATTATTTATAAACATAATTTTAATGCCTTAAATAATCAATATAAGAGTTTTCCATATCTCGTGTTTACAGATCTCCAGGTTTTACGGGTTAACCAATTGATTTTAAATATTAAATTTAGACTCCTGAGGGGTCAAGTAAGCAGTGTGACTCTTAAGAACTTCAAAATAAAATATAACAAAAAAACGCTCGCTCGCAATTGGCAGATTTGTGAAAAAAAAATTCTTAGACATTCGACCCCAATACTGCTTTATTCCACACATTGACACTTGCACACGAATTTTTGATTAAAAACTATTAAGCTTTTTCTATCAACTTTCCTCAGACTTTTTCCTAATCTCCAAATATTAAAGTACCATTTCGTGATTGAAATTTTCAGTCCATTGAAGTCATAAAACACAATTCGCATAGGGAACTGCAACTATCGTTATATTACATATCCATTATATTAAATTATTATATATTTTTATTATATAAATTTTCAATATATTAAGTATCAGAAAATGTCCATTAGAAGTTGTACGACGACTGGATACATTAGTGTATTAGTGTATCCTATAACATATCGAATTGGGACTATTTTAAAGGTGATAATATAATTTTAGACGGTTAGCAAATATATTGTGTTTTATTGAAGAATTACCGGTCATAATCGAAATATTTTCTAGTAAGTAACTTCACTGTTCGTCTAATAATAAATTGTTTGTTTGTTTTTACTCTTTAACGTGAAATTTTAAAATGGGCGGGTTTATTATCACAAACCCCACTCTACTATGAAGTGTTGTATGCTTATGTGTGTAAGTGTGTGTCTTGTTATTGCATTCGATCGACGGAATTGAAAATGCAATTCTGTGAATTTTATCCAAACGGAAAAAGGTAATACTGCTGGGAATAGACCCAGGAACCTCACAATATAAGATCAGGTGACCTAACCACTATGCCACAGGCCGTGTGGATAATTCCTGCCTGGGCCCGAATAATCAATAATTCCGGAAACTTGGCACCTCATGACCTTATTATAGGAGTAAAATAACCGTGACAGTAAGTTTATTATTTAAGCAACACTCGTAAGTTGTATAATTAAATATTAATATTTAAATATTAATATTTAATTATATGTAATAGAAAAGCTGTATTATTCTTTAATTCTGAATGCATGGAGTCCTTTTATGTAGTTAAGAGTATTGCCGACATTGGGCCTGTATAAGAAAAGATTTTTTTTTACCATCTATTGGAACCGATTGCGTTTCTTCGTGAACCAAAATCAGAAATTAGTCCGTGTGAACGAGGCAGGTCAATACTCTTGAGCGGAATATGCAGTAAACGGTTGTCGCTTTTTCGCATTAAAACTACCCACAAAAGATGAAACTTCGGAATCTAACACCGCACGAAATGTGTTCAAATTTATTCGGATGGCTATAAGTTCGACAGGTAGTTTTTATCGACGATCGTTCGTTTCATATTCTGCTTTAATATATTGCTCTATCTCGTTCGCTTGAACTAATTTCAGTTTTAGTTCACAAAGAAATGCATTTGGGACCATTGTTTACACAAATAAATGCTATGACAAAAAAAAACTGAAAATAAATCCGTATTTTATCCAAAAGTCTCATTATTGTTAGATATACCCACAAAATACAAAAAATACCAATACTCGATATCGATATCGCCCAATAATCGCAGTACATTAAATGATTCTCCTTTTTTAATTCTAAGGTTAAATTTTCGATTTATTTTCAGGCATATTTTTATAGTTTTTTTATGTAAATCTTTATTTTGAGATAAGTTTTCGTAAATATTATGTTTATGCGACGTGTTTTTACATAAATATTTATCAGTACGTCGATATACCTCTCATTCTTTACATGTTTGTTTTTTATGTTCAGACTTGTTTATGATTCTGCTAATACTTTTCGCGTATTTAATATTTCATAAAAATATGAATATATAAGAATTTTATTCGACCGTATGAGTATTGCATATTTAATATAATGACGCTACATCTACCGTCTACTGTAAATGAATAATAAAATAGTACGCCATCTGCGAACCTTGTATTACACATTAATTATAGATGACAAGCCGAGTGCAACAAATGGTAACATGGCATTATATTATACGTTCGAGTAGCGTTTATAAACGTATACTTAAACACGGCCGTAGCAGGAGCATTTTCTTTGAGTCGTAGCAATGTAGCTACGTAGCTCGTAGCATTATTGATGAATTGCAGTAACAGTAGATAATGCTAGATAACAAATATATGTCCTATATGCTTTTAGCTGTTTTTTTTAAATTATAGCCTTTCTACTGCCTTACAATAACGGCCTACCTTAATGTCTATTGACAATTATCCTTCTGGCGGCCGGCTATCATAACGTCACGTGGCAGTACTCAGGCGGTCACTTATCTTAGAAATGACTCCTTGGGGGACTGGATTGGGATAGAAGCCTCTGATCTTTGGATATAATATTAGGCTCGGGCAGAAAAGACGACCATAGTCGTTATAACTGCCCCGATGGTGGATGGATTGGCTTCTGTCTCCATCCACCTCGTTAAAGTAAGAAAACTAAAGGTACTGAAAACGCCCCACGCTGCCTAACTTCGGTGATCTGACGAGTACCAGTGTCTCAACCCGGCTAAGGACGTTACTCAACATGAAAATATAGTATCAGTATCAGTAGCAGTATCAGAATCAGTATCGATTTATCCACCAAAAATATACAATAAAATCATATTAAAATAATCACTTTAAATTATTTCATTATCACATAATATATAACTATACATATAATAATCATACAACATACATATAAAACAAATGATAATCTAAAATATAATTATAATCAACGTAGTATATACACAATTAATCTAATAAAAGAAAAAATAAAATATGAAAGTAGGTTAACAGTTTAATTTACGTATGATATGTTTCCATAATATTAATATTATTTGAAAAAATCAGAGGAAATACTCCAATGTATGCCAATTATAAATATACGACGACTTCTTTCTCCTTAGTTTCTTTAAAAAACATTTTTTTTTAATAATGAGCTATGATAAATCAACTGAAAAAATACACGTAAATAGAAAAACCTAAAGAAACTCATTCGCGCAGATGCGAAGACGCTACGCCAGAGTTGAATTTATTATTTTTAGCATTTATCCCTTGTTCTGAGTTTTTTAACGGCTGTATATATTTGAGGAAACAAAGTTTACAATGTATGGTATCACTACAGAGGGCGGTTTAATTCTTAAAATTGTCATCTTTTTGGTAATAATGTATAAATAGGAACCTAACCTGGATTCTTGGTGTTTCAACGTCACCCGACTATGTTCACCACGCTGATACCGAAACTGCAATAATCTTTAATGGCCTCAATAAATAAGCGAGATATAGGCCTTTAAAGTATCGTTAAACAACTATATTTTCAGTAGGTTAAGGGAGTTTTTTAAGAACAATTCATAAACACCTATATAGCAACTAAAAAAAAAAGAAAACACCACACATGGTATGTATATTTGTTTTTTTTTGTCCGAAATATTGCATGTCTGAGGCTACATTCTATTAGATTTAGCGTTACAATCTAGTAGGTTTTTTAAAAATAAATAGATTCCTATAAACACATACTCTTTTCTGTGTCAAATACAGAAATTGCTCAGTTTCTTTGTGTGCATAATACGCCATAAATTTTTGTTTGATCTATTTTTTTTAAGGTTATATTATATATACCTGTCCACGTAGCAGTAGATGGAGGCGCGACGTGTTCCGCCGCTTCTTCGCTGAACACTTGTGGCTGCCCACCACGCGCTGAAGACTCCGCCGAGGGCTCGATCCACCGCAGACCGACATCATAACCGCCTCGCATCCATAGCGCAGCCAGCGAGGCCTAATCGTTCGTACAACCAACGAAGCACACCACTAGAACGGCACTATTCGAGCGGCACCGGCTCCTAGAGTAGGGAGGCTGCGACGACGTACGAGTACCACATCGAGACGATGCTGATTCATCAGCCCGCGTCTCCGCCCATTCGCCGGAACGAGACGTCGCGCGCGAGAGCGATTCGGCGGCGCTGCACTCGCAGAGCGGCGACCGTCGACCGTGTACCGGATGCAGGTTTTAATAATGCAATGGCAGTAATGTGATGGTTGGCGCGAGCGCGCGGGGGCGGGCGGGAACAACACGAGTGGGCGGCGCGGCGGTCGCCACGATACTGTTCTTACGAGCGGAGGGTAGGGCGCAGCGCTGGCATAAATTTCCAAACGCTCTGCCGTCACATCAGCCCAAAATGGGGGCGTATTTTAAACTGCCGTATTTCTTTACTACGTAATAATAAATAGGTTAATAGTAAAAACACATTCTTTAAAACAAGATTTTATTAAAGTGCTCTGTCCCTAGCCAACTCTGGGTCCAGCAGCCATGTCATAGTGGAACTTAGAACGGGCTGTCATAATTGAATGCGTATACAAAATTTCGTTTCTGTGCTGTAAACCGTTAATGACTCGTTGGAAGCCAACCCTGGGTGCAACAGCCCTGTCGCGGTGACACTTTAAAACGAGCTGTCAAAATTGAATGCGTATACAAAATTTCATGTTTGTGCTGTCGACCGTTGAGGAGTCCTCTCGCTGAAAGCCAACCTTGGGTGCATCAGCCATGTCATTGTGAAATTCGGAACGGGCTATCATAATTGAACTCGTATACAAAATTGGGTGTTTTGCTGTTGACCGTGGAAAAGTAGCCTTGTCAGGAGTCGATTCTAGTTGTATCATCAGGTCATGCTCATCATAAAAATGCGTTATCGTCGGAACTGAACCAACATGAAAAATACAACTTCATAGGATAAGAGGAAGCGGTCTAATTCAGCTTGCAAGATTTGACAAGCATACTAACATACATGGCAAAGTTGTAAAAATATGTAGGTAATTCTAAATTCTGAGGAAAGGAATTTCCTTTTAATTGCTGTTGCAATTCAAAAAATATAGTGTATTAACTGCTGTACAGGTCTTGTAATGCATTTTATACCGGGGAAACGACGACAAGACAAGCCTTGTGGGTAAAAAAAAAAACCTTAATATTATATTAAATATTTCTAGGGTCAGTCTAGTAGAGAATGAAACTCAACTCCCAATAGCTTTACATGCCAGGGTGCACCATTTAACCTATAATCACTGTTTTAAAAAAAATAAAGGCGCTACTGCCCTTACAAAGAGTACTTAGAATTATTAGAAAAAAATCCCACTGAAAAGCATGTTTTGATCGCGCGCCGCTGCGCCGCCGCCGCACTTTAGTCGTTTGCCCTCGGTGCTCAAGTAATAAAAAGGTTTTTTTTATGAAATAGTTGGGGTTTGTGTATTTATTTTTATACACACATATACATATTTCTGTAATGTACTCCATCAGACTGTTAGTACTTTAGTCCTTATACTTTATGACACGCGTACACTTCTATATCAATACCATACACTTCTAAATCGGTTCAAGCGTTTAGAAGTTATGGTGGAATAAAAAACGGTAAACATACACACATGAATCTTAAATACATCCCTCTTTTTGGGCAGTCGTGTAAAAATAATCAAGTGCCTTGATGATAATGCTAAAGAAACAGACGTACAATCTTAAAAATCGCCTTTCAATAATATTTAAGCGCTTGCGAGGGATGTGGTTTTATTAGCCAAATTGATACAGCAAATGTTTATTCGTTCAGATAATAATATATTCACTGAACCGTTTACTTAAGAATGTTTTGCACGTATTGATCATGTGAAATATTATTAGTTCTAAAGCTGACCGCGGCCCGCGCGGTTCCACTAGTTGCCCGCAGACGCTGCTGCAGCCGCGATTTAACCTCGCCTGTCGTTGGCGAAAATCGCGTCGTGAAAATTGCGATTCAATTTTACATACATATCTGCATTCTACGGAGCTCGCGGGCCTGCAACAGCGGCGGGTGCGGGTGAAAACCGCGCCGTGAGTACCGTTTTGAACGGATCCATCGCTACTGTATCCAGTAGCGACGGATATGATGTTCACACGGCATATTCTGTGGGTTTCGTTCTCTGCCGTTCAGTACACCACCGACATTCTACAAGCAAAAATAATAAACAACCGCCATACAGGATACAAAATACAGAAATAATAACGGATCGTGTCATGTGTGAAGGCCCCCATTCTTCTCTATACATCTTTATGTATGGGTCCGTTCAAATGATGTGTAAAATATACGAATTAGGTACATACACACATACATAAAATATTATGTTAGCATTAAGTACGTCTTATCTTTTTATGTAAACATTATCAAGAGGGCGGTTTTCTGTGCCTACTAATTTTAACTAATACAACAGCGGTATAAATATTATAATATGGTCAAGATGGCCACAAAAGTCGAACTGCTAGTTACCCTATCATAATCTCCAGCAGATAAGCCTAGAGCTTAGCTGGATTTTATTCATAAGCTGTTAAAAAAAATGGTTAATAAATGAAAAAAAAAAGTTTTCTACTGTTCCTGCATCCAGTTTTAGATGATAAAACGGAATGGCATATTTTGTCGGATCGTTATTTTTTACTGGATCGGGAATACTGTCGTGAACTCGCTCCTACTATTACATAGGCCGTCATAGGGAAAAAACGTATCCGATGAAACGGATCTGTAAAATATATTGCTGGGTGAACTTACTCTAATCGTCGAAAAGGTGATAGGTTTAAAAATAGTATGTGTACCGCTGCAGATGGTACGATCCTGTGGTACATTTATGCGGAAAATACTCATTTAATGAAATAAATGTCATGAAAAGAGCAAAAGTTGTTAACAACATATTCAGGTTTCGATTGCATAGCATAATTTATTTATTGCATGTTTATCAGCGAATACGGCTATTAAAATATATTTCAGCGTGCCGTATCACCCCATATTTGGCGGTACGGCAACTGAGAGTAGGGCGGGAAAGCGAACCTCCCCACGCCCCCCGCGCCCCGCCCCCGCCCAGCACGCACACACTCTCTCATTAACCTTCGCTCCGTGAGGCGCGAACAGAGCATCTGTCCCTCTTCCGCTGTTGTTGGAGCAGTATAGCCATCTCGGCCACTCGTCAGGACAAAACCAACTGCGCCGATCGAGCCGAAGATACAGTGGTCGCCCTGATCAAAAAAGATACTTTTACTTTGGTCGTATGTTGCACAGAGGTTAAGGAGTCGGACTTACATGCAGGTGGGGGAATTGAATCGAATCTTGCTGAAAATATCCAACATATTTTCGACTGGTATGTCAATCTTGGGGTAGTGAATCTCAAAACTATATAGCTATCTCTTCTTTTTTCCTTTTATATTTTATTCCAAGTACTTACCCTTTCGTATGTTGTACCTATGTTTAATAATATAGGTTACGTCGATCAAATCTGTGTGATTATGTGCTCTCTTAAAACAAACTTAAATAAATGAAAAAAATTGGTATTAACACCTCCGAATTGAATGTTAGTTTGGTTAAAATATACAATAATCTGATCGGCTACCAGATCTCGCGTGATTCGGGCAGAGGATGCCATGGTCCGCAATAAATTTGGACTGAATTATCGGTAACATCAGGTAGAGGCTGCGCAAGCGACTTCGAACCAGCGACCAGACTGGAGGACAAAGAGATCCAGCCAAAACTGGTAGTTGAGCTCGGCCCGCTGGTTTCATTTCCCAGTGCCTCGCTGTAAGGCGTTGGACTCGAGCGGGCATGGTGGCGTAGTTAGACGGTGAACTGTGTTGTCCCTATGACACTGTGCTTAATCCATGGTTGAAAGAAAGATCAAATATCGTTATAACTTCCTGAGGTGGCGGGTTCGCCCGTAGTAGTTGACGACTCTAAAGTTCGACTCTAAACTCTACTTACATGCAGGATATACGTTCAAGTAGAGTTCACTAAGGCCTTCCTGGGTAATACTTCTTTTCGATGAGGCTAGGGTTGTTGACTACAGCGGGGCAGCCCGTCACCTCAGGAAGTTTTAACGATTAGTTGTTCTATCTCCCTGGAGTGAGCGCAGAAGACTTGGACAAAACAGTACACCGTCTAGCCCCGCCACAAACCCGTAAGAGACCAACGCCTTAACCGCGAGATAGCCAGGAGTGTTACCCAGCGGGCTTACATTCACGCCCTTACTTCGATTTGCGACCAGATTACTCCAGTCTCTCGATTGGTTACGAGTTCGAGGTCGATGAGGCTACCGGATGGGAGCTGATACACGAATTGGGCCGACCAACAAGACAAACTAGCTATCACGGTCGAATACGTATAGAGCTGTTCGAGGCCTTTAAGAAGAAATCTAAATAAATTAATAGTTTAAAAAAACACTAAAAACACGCTTTTGGGCTATGATACGATATTCACATACACACGGCTATGATACGATATTCCATCATGAAATGCAAGTGCCTATCTTCCGGCTTCATCATCAGACCTTGAAACCTAATCGTCGTCAAAGTTCATTCCAAGACTTTTCTAACAAGTCCAAACACAGCTATGATACGATTTTCCATCATGAAGTTCCAGTTCATATCTTCCGACTCCATCATCAGATCAGTTCGACAGTACCATATTATTATATTGTCATCAGAACTACATACAGCTGCCAATTTTCATGACTCTACGATCCTTGGAAGATGGTTAAATTAGTTACCTTAGATTCCATTACATAGTTACATAGAGGTCGACCTAATAAAAGCTTGTTAAAAAAGGCTAATTGATTAGGGGTCAAATTCAATTAAAGCATGCCATGCTATGCCACCTGCTTCCTGCTGTTATACGACATATACAACTAACCCTGATATTAATTAGTTATATGCATGTGTGTAACATTTGTGTATGGGTGTGTCTTGTTATTGCATTCGATCGACATAATTTAAATTAAATTCTGTTAATTTTATCCCAACGGTAAGTTGTTACCCAGCCGGGAATCGAATCAAGAACCTTAAAATATAAGATCAGGGACTTAACCACTAAGCCACTGGGCCGTAGTTAACTATGCTTACTATGCTAGAGTAACTATGCCATTAGTTAGTATGGGACATCGAGAGTTTGTGCAAAGAATATCACACCAGCAAACAATATAGCGATATCGTCCAAAACCAAACCGAGTTATCGGGAATACGGCTGTGTATTACGGCAGTTCTCCTTCTCTAATTCGGCAAATCACTCAACATTATACAATATATCGTCCGGATATCGAATAAGAACAAAGCCTGCCTGAAAGATAAACGATCTGTGTTAACTTAAAGGCGTAATAAATTATCTTGCGGATACGCAGCCTTACTAGAGTGGGTTATCAAGGAAACGAAGCGACCGCCTCGTTGATTTATCGAGATTTTCAAGAGCCACGTCTCGCTTTCTTTAAATGTTTCGCGCCGCGTTACACGGTATGGGATTAAGTTTTTACTTCAACGGATTGCGAAGATGAGAAAGCCGTTCTGACGCTGGAAATAAATGAAAGAAGGTTTCCTCCTACATAGGAACAAGGGTTTCTCCTACAAAAATGCATAAGAGATTCTTATGCATTTTGAAATGCATAAAGCTGGACAAACATATTACAAAAAATAATTGGAATAATCACTGCCAATCCTATGTATCTATACAAATTTAGTCTGCGTTTTTATGCTCGTAAAACTCTAACACTCGAATCTATAGTCGAGTATTGATCATTACTCAATGAGTCTTTACTCAACTATTACTTAGGCGCCAAGTAGTACTTAAGTATTAGATGCGTTCTATAGTCGAATACCGGTCATCGACTCAGCTGAGTAATACTCGAGGGAGGGGAAAAGATGGGGAAATAAAATGTTTCGTAATTTATTCGAAAACAAATTAATAATCTTTTATTTTACATCTAAATTATGATGAAGATTTACAGAGAGCAGTTTTACTTATTTTATCGTTGTTTTTCTATAAAATATGAATTAAATTGTTCATTTTAATTCATAGCCGTTGATTTTAAAAAAACCAATTTGATGTCGCCACGATTTGACAGTTCGATTCTAACTTTATGAATTATTTTAAAGCGTGAGTAAGAATCATCTGTCCTGATTTTTCGCGTAAAGCCCTCATTTCGGCTTCTGCGTGTTATTTGGGACTTTGTTTTATTTGGATTTCGATATCTATAAAACAAATTGTGCTCTCGAGATCAATACTCGACTATAGCTTCGGGTGTAATAATAGTCGGCCGATTGACTTGAAATGTTGGCACGACGTTGCATTCGTTGCATACGATTGAATACGCACTTGTTTTTAATCGACTTAAAAAAAACGAGGAGGTCATCAATTCGGATGTATTTTTTAAAATGTTTGTTAACTCAGACCTCCATCATTTATGAATTGATTTGGGAAATTCTTTTTTCATTTGAAAGGTTATAGGTACTTCCAGATTGGTCCAATTTTTATCAAAATCCTGTTCTCGTGATAGGATCCATGAGGGATTGAAGGAACTTCTCAAATATGAAGTTGAATTGTGCATGTTGGTTCAGTTCCGATGGCAATGCATTTTTATGGCAAGCATGACCTGATTCTACACCCAGGGTTAGCTCTCGACGATGGGACTCCTCAACGGTCAACCGCACGGACACAAAATTTTGTATACGCATTCAATTACGATAGCCTGTTCTAAGTCTCACCATGACATGGCTGCTTATAAAAAAAATCGGGTTTAGTATTGAGTCCGTTTTTTTTTTGTAAAAATTTTGTCAATTATTACATGAATACCCAACAAAAAATGAAAGTTTTCTGTTCAGGGTTCATCTATGTATGTGTTTCGTTTCTTCTAATCGCTTGAACCGATTCAAAATTGTGTTATATTGTTAGAATCTTTGTCATTCCAAGTGTACTTTAATTATACAAATATTAAGTAAGTGGTTGTCTAAATGTCCAAATTTCCAAATATCAATTAATTAACATAAATATATTGTGTTTATTGTTAAATGAAAGGTCTGATTGAGTACGTTCCGGAAATATACATGTGTATATATGGATAAACACATAAACCACAAATATTTCATAACAAAACCGTTATAAAACTAATTATAAATCGTGTTTTTTATTCTTTTTAATATATTTACTTTTTATAGTATTTTTTGACACATCGTTACATTTGAAGTCCGCGCGTGTTTTTATAATATTTTTTTGTGATATAACCATTGATTATGTAGTGTCTTAGTTCGATCAATCCTATAGGACATTTTGGCAAGTCGAAATGCAGGTGGCGCTGTTAGCACTGACGTCGAAAATAATAGCAATTTATTTGTCCATCTTTAATAACATTGATAATGAACATTTTTTTTATAAAGAACAGGTTGACTATAAACACCCGATAATTTAACAAGCGATAACAATAATAACCTTCAATTATTAGCGCCATCTACAGCGCGCTTCTATAATTTTATACCACGAAAGTTGCCAAAAGGAACATAATCAATTTTAGGAATATGAGCGCCATCTACATTTTGAGTTTCGTAGTCAAATACTGATTTCCATATCGTATAAAGCCCTTGATAAAATTAATACGCTTTAATCAATGATACAATGTTGCATTCGAATACGCGCGACAAAAGTCTTCCCGTAAAGGGGAAATTTTCGGTGCGCTTCGAAATTGGTGCTTTTCCCATTCGTTTCGTATCAAACTCACCGCGTAGCGAGGCCGGTTTAGCTAGTAAACAATCAAATTAGCTGACAATTTGCCATACATAATGCCTTGCGTGTCGTGCGGAGAGAACTTGAAGTGGGAAACATATATTCGCAATTACATATACCCCTAACTATTAAAAGGCAAATGTCACATGAATCAGCGCCTGTTGATGCAATACCTGACGAGGGAACCAGGCAAGTGAACGGGCGGCGAAAACCACTACCTAAATGAAACACTGAAAGGAACATGTTTATTCCTTCAAATTAACACGCTTACACACAGACCGCATCAAAACAAACCCCGACAGTTAATAATGAAATCATTACGACTGCACTGCGAAGAACATCATTCCTGAGCCGCGGCAGATTATGGAGCCATGGAAAGTGGAGGAGCGAAAAAGGGACAGTGCGCTACGGAGGGAGCGAAATGGAAAGACGCACCGAAAAACGCACGCGGAGATTTATTAAATATGCTGGTTATAAGTAGCAATAATCTGAAAGTAAATCACCACGTCTGAGACGTCGACGAGTTTGGATGCTCGCGACATTGGAGTACAATGAAAGAGATAGATTTAGATGTGGTTAGCACACGACCCAAAGGCGTCGTGACGCATAGGATATAAGCACATACGAACTACAAAACATCACACTATTCTTAACCGAACTGCCAACTGTGTCGTAAATATTCATAACAAAAAAAGCCTATTCCTACTAATACAACCACAGTTTACAATGCGGTGATCACCTGTACACACTATATTGACAAACGACTACAAAACTAGTGTAAGTTACTACTAACTATATAGCAGCTAATACGATGTATTCAAAAACGACGATGTTATTCTGGCTTGATCGAAACATGAGATCAAATCGTTCAACTTAAGCTGATTAATTATCGCGGGATCGCTGAGAATGTAATAATCACAAAATAATACGACTCCGAATCTGCAGCTATTTCAAGCTATTTAAAAGCTGAAACGTGATCGTATTTTCGTAGATAACACGAACCGAATACATCCAATCTTTATTCGTTTTGGTTTATCTAGAAAATTTTATACGATTCAAAATGCGAAAAACTTTAGAAATCGTTGATAATACCCACTCCAACAATTAACCCTGCAACGTTGGCATGGATTACATAATATAATAATATAATCCCCCACATGGAACACGGACTTCCAATAAATCTACGTTAAGGCCCAGTGGCAGGCAAAAGGTAGTTCCCGTGAGGATGATATTAGCATTCTGACAAATGATTCTGCTATAAATTGCATATGGATAGGTAGCCAAATACCGAAATTACTCTCATTGAATATATACGCTATATAATCAATGGTACAATATAAATAAATATTTATACCGCCATATTTTCTACGTAACGAAAAATATATAAACGAAATATGGCAGCGGGCCATCCACATATTACGTAATTACATTTTTGGGATTTTCGACCTCCCTCCTCCCCCATGTCAACAGACGTAAACAGCGGCCTGCCCCCCCCCCCCTACCAATATTACGTAATCAACCGAATTTGCGGAAAATGTGAAGAATCGTGAATCGTGAATCGTCTGTAAAGTGTTTGAAGACGGTAAGTGGAAAAAAACATTTTAGAATGATTTTAAACATGTACTTTATTAATTAAAAGTAATAACAAAATCTCAAACTCTTTGATTTATGTACTTTACAGATCCGCAGTCGCCGTAAAACGGTATTAAAGAGAAAAAATATTGAAGAACGCATTTAAAAATGCACATTTAATTTACAGGTTTATACCAAAAAAATGCAATGCGGTGACCAAAGTTGATCCGTTAACTACGTAATCAGGTCGGGCACCCCACCCCCCACATAATCAAGCATAAGCCTCAGCTCCAACCCCCCCCCTCCTCTTTGGTGATTACGTAATATGTGAACGGCCCCTTAAAATGATCAAAAAGGCTTTTCCGGTGAGAATCATAATAATCGCTATAAAAATATTTATATATCTACAGCGATTATTATGAAATTAGGGAAAAATAATATATTTTAAAGCAATTTTTATTGTAATTTCAGGGTGAAATATTTAGACAACAGTTTAAATAAATTAAAAAGCCTTCAAAGTTTATTAGCATTTTACTAAAAATCCGCAACAAGAGTTCTTAGTTTTTGCAATTTTTACTTTATTTTGCTGAAAATAGAATGTTTTTTTTAAAATCTAACCTCTTCAAAGGTTTTAATAACAAATTCACGATATTATTGTTATTTAATAACGACACTTGGATATCATTGCTGTTTTAATAATCGGAAAATCGTTTTTATCCATACTTCTCTACGTATTTCTTGCGAGATATATTAGATATATATTATAATACATAAAATTTCAGTAACTTGAAACTTTAACCCTATATATAATTATTCTTAAAATATTTGGAGTTAAAACATTTGTAATTATATATTTAATTTTGATAATGCTCTGTTTAGGATGATACATACAACTTTTAACTCTGTGTACCAAGTGAAATAATGTTGTGTTGACCCCCAAAAAGCAGAAAGTTTACTGAAGTGAAATTTAAAAGGTACAATGAATTCCACTAGTTCACGTAAGTTCTTTAGGATATCTGATATATATTTAGCAGTAATTAGATGATCTTTCCTGATGTAATAAGGGCCAACATAAATCCATGTCTATTAAGAAACGTAAATTTGAATTCACGCATGCTTTCTATAAGTCGGACGACTTATATAGCTGTGATGAAACGTTTGTAGTCTAGATATCTATATGGTCATATCCCGATGGTGATCATCATTGCTATAGCTCGGCAATTTCCTCGACTATATTATTTTAACCCTGTTATGCTGTTTTTACTTAGATGGTTTTGTTATGATAAGGCTATATTTGTAATAATGTTTAATTATTCTACGAAAAACATAACCTATCGACAATTTTCTCATTGCAAATGAAGAGGTAATATAATATAAAAATATAATCCTATGACAATAATATAATAATATTTCATAAAGCTTGTCCGATTGAATTTATTGATGTTTGGAGTTTACTTTCGTTGACGTATTTTATGACATATCTTAGGACATATTTTATGACGTATCGTCATAAAAATGACATAATATTATGGAATGCAGTTATCCGAGATGAAATTAATGATCATTGTTATGATTATATCGTCGTTTTCCGAAATTACTGCATCGGTTGACTTTCCACTTGCAAATTTATATTTAATATCTTGCCGTTTGTGTTTTTGAATTCGTTTACTTATTAATTTACCACTGCATATAATTGCACAGTCTCTGTTAATGTTTCAGTAGAAAACCTTCTAGGTCAGTATTATCGATGCAAAAACCTAACCCATTGTGTAACCACGTTCATAGTACTGACAGTACATGGTAACTAAAGTGACATATTTAGACACAATCACTACAGGGTTAAATTAACTCCCAGTCGTTTATTTCTTATAGAGCGACGCTCAGCTTTTAGCTTCGCTCAGGGAAAAGTTTATTACCGTCTTTCCCGATTTTCGGCGATACGATTTCCTGACTTACTTAGGAATTAGGTACACTATTCCCGCAAGAATATGAGGATAACTCGATTCGGCCGCTTTGGTTTATATTAACATAAGGAGATTTGATTTTGTAAGCGTGAACTGGCTATTGGATAAAGGAGATAATTTTGGTCATTGCCACAATTTTGAAATTAAATAGTTAATTTTATTTTATTAATTTGAGTATTAGAAATTAGCAGCAATTATAAAGTTATTCATTACACAAAAAACTTTCATTCACAATAATTTAAAGTTTAACAACCTTGTCTAAGAAATTTCCTTGGTATTTGAAGAAAAGGAACGGCACTAATATTTATATAATTTTATTTTTATCTCAATAAAATTTACAGCGTTCTACATTTACATAGTTACCGAAACTAATTTAAAGATTAAAAGTAATTAATTAGGGCTAATTATAAGTTTTCACAATAAAAAATCCTTATTTTTACAGGTATAAGGAAAAAAAAAATACAATTTTATACATAATAGGGTAAAATTTCGAGAAAGGGTATAATAGCCACATAATGAATTTAGTATGGCATGTACATGGATTCAGCTCTGTTTTTTAAATTTTATTTGTCTGCCGTGTAAAGCCGACTTTAGTCAACGCTATTGTCAAATTAATATTTTTGCTTTAATATTTTCTTATATACATATATTAGTAACTTACTAGCAACTGACGAATTCTAATATGCAATAATTAGCTTGAACTGATAATCCATGTTTTATTGTATATTCTGAATGAATAAATTGAATACTGAATACTGAATAATAAATACTCACGGGGCCTCCACGCAGAAGGGAGAGCCAGGGTATGAAGCTGGCCTGCGGGCCAGTCTCCCTAGGAGTCAACCTTCGGGCGCTCCTGGACGGATTGCGCACCGTGCGGCGTCAGCCAA
Organism: Micropterix aruncella; assembly: GCA_944548615.1. Classification (NCBI taxonomy): domain Eukaryota; kingdom Metazoa; phylum Arthropoda; class Insecta; order Lepidoptera; family Micropterigidae; genus Micropterix; species Micropterix aruncella. Next base: position 18,282,095 of record OX155956.1, read on the forward strand.
TCGATTGTGCACTCTGACTAACAGCCGGGGAAGTCTGGGAACAGTAATGTTTCCTATATAGCGGGGGTGGTTGTTAACCTTATAGCAACTGCTTATGAAACGATCATTCGTCCACCTGATCCTGGGTGAATAATCCGGGCAAAGTATGCCGAATAATGACGTAGTCCGCGATAGATTCGGTAGACACCGTATCACCGCTTCATAAGGGAGAGGACCTCGCAAGCGACCTCGATCCTGTAACCAGTCAGGAGGTAGTAGGTATCCTGAAGGTTAATTCCAGACGGAGATACCTTTCCAACCTAGTAGTCAAAGGGTGAGGCTGCCCGCTGTGTACCTTTCCCGGTGCCTCGCCGTAAGGCGTTGGCCTTTAACGGGCAGGTGGCGTAACTAGACTGTGAATTGTTTTCGTCCCAAGTCTGCATTCACCTCACAGGAGACAGAACGATCAACATCGTTAAAACTCCCTGAGGTAAAGGGTTCGCCCGTTGTAGTTGACAGCTCTAGTTGACGGGAACCAGTGTTTTAACGCGGCTACGGACGTTACGGTTTTATTCACGGAAACAAAACGCATTGCTTTTTGTGGAAATGCCACATTGCAAATAAATTCCTTATCACCAATTTCCACGCTGTCCGCCTCCTGTTTTGAAATGTCAAAAGTCTTTTAAGACAGCTTTTATTAAATGTAACTGAAGAGGACAGAAGAGCGGCAAAAGGTGTCCGTATGACAACTCGATAAGTCCTAGCAAATGGGAAAAATGTTACAATTTTCCCCTACGATATTGCCGGACAAAGAAAAGCCGCTGTCAACGAACGAACCATGAACAAGCAGGCGTAACGATATTGCCAACATTACGAAAATTGTGACATTTCATATATACTTTTAAAAAGTTTTGTGTAGTCAACCAATGAATGTATTCGCCACGTTTCATAAATAACAAATATGTTTGTTGATACATTGTTACTGTGTCTAGGAATCAGATTAACCCTTCAGGCCTCGGCCCCTCAGCCGATTAAAAAGTTGATGTCCCAAAAAAATTTAGTAAAAATTAGTAAAAAAAATGAATTTTTGAAGTCTCACCAAAACATTAATTACTGCCAAACCACTGTACCCATAATTTAAATGAAACATATTAACATAATAAAACATAATAAAATAAAACAAATTAAATTAAAATAAAATTAAAAAGGGCCCGTCACTCTGAATCGTGTTGTGGCCGATATCGGCCAATCGGGGCTTGAGGGGTTAAGAAAATTTGACAGTTCGCCTTTGCTCAGTACTAAGAGCATAAGAAAGTGAAAGCTTTTTGGGTGAAATCGTTCTCTGAATACTATGATTTTAATGGAGGCGTAGAACGTGTATGGCATTCATTTAACAAACCTTTCTAACCTCACGAAGATCTGGTGATGGTGACTCTTTTAGACATTTTAATTTTATTTACTAATAGTAACGCATATTGAATACTGGGTGTGTTAAGTTTGTTCGTAATGACTCATTTTTATATAATTTCCCCACATGTACTCTATGATACTATTTGGCACTCAAAAACAGCTTTCGGTGAACCTAATTTAATATACTGGAAACGATCGGATATCGCTCATTTTAGTTTTAACCCTTAGAAAGGTTGCCACGGTAAAGAAACCTACGACAGCATGTTTTCAACCCTCGAAAATTCTTTGTAGCGTGTGCTAGTGCACACATACTAATATATAATGGTGGCTTATTCAATGAAGGCTACTTTTTTCGCATATAATTACATAATTGCATAAATACGGAGATTGGCCGCCCGCGAGTTATCGCAACGGAAAAACCACCGATCGGTCATCCAGTTGAATTAAATCAGGCGACATAGCCACTATGCCACATGCTTTTTGCCTAAAGCCAACTGTAATATTCCCGAGTGTCTAAGTACATACGTTACTTTTTATATCGGAAATGCAATCAGTAACATGACAGAAAATAATAAAATAATAGTTGGCAATACTAGACACACCCCCAAAAGTTTTCATCCCGCGACGGAAGCCCTCGCCAGCCTATCGCTGTTTCAATCGCACATACGAAAACGCCGATATAAACGAGCGAGACGGCGATAATTGTCTGTGTGTAATAAGATCGATATGTCTTTTTGGTGGCAAGTGTTCGTCTCTTTGGTAGCTAGTAAAATGTAGCATTTTCATTAAATATTGAACGGACCTTTGTTGCCACTGACATATTTTTATATCCTGTTGTTGATGTTTTTACTGACTTCGATATTACATACACTTACGAATTTTTATATTATTATGTAAATGAGTTCTGCAATACGAAAGAATGATTGCTTTGGCAGATGACACCGCATTATACGAGGCAATAAATGTGAAAAAACTTTTAATAGGGCGAATGATGGACTGCAAAAAGCAAAGGAATGGCTGAGCGATCGATGCCTTGCTAAGAATTAATGCTCTAAAACAAAGTACATATGTAGCTTTTGTGCAAATTTTTCTGGTCAATCAAACCCTAAACTTTAAATAAAATTGCACAATAAAAAAGATATTTAAATAATCCAAAATATAATTGTTTGACAGCACAAAAAAATATAGTTATTAATCACCTGGGGGGATTATAGCTTAGGTATCGGCTTCAGTGGGGGAAATCGTATGATTATGTTTCTTCTGTTTCTTTCTGATTATATAAATTTTCATTTATTTTCATTGAATTTGATCCCTTTTATAAAATTTTACTTGCAATTCAAATGTTTATGTTTGAGAATTTAATTTCTGGATGTTTTGATATTTAATGTTTTGGGATTTTCTACGCATAGAAATAAATTGATTTGACGCTTCTGACAGTGAATATAAGAAAACCTTCTTATAGATTTAAAGAACTTAGGGGATTCAAGATATTTAAATCACTTACGAAAGTGTAATATGTTTTACGCCAGTCTGTGCTTATTGTGTGGTATTATAGGATGGAGAAGTGCGGATGTACATTTAGATGCATTAAACAGAGCCCAAAAGTTTATTTTTAAAATAATTCTCGAAAGCCTTGGAAATACTCGTCAGCAGCTATATTTAAGGAATATTACGTGTTCGATGTTAGGCAGTTGTATATTAAGGCGACCCTGAATGAACCGGCTGTTCACTATAGCTTAACCGGCTGTTCGAACCCTTCCCAAAGTCCGTTTTACTATGATCCAAAAGCCGTGTGTCGGCCTTTAAACTCTCAAATGACCTTCCAAAGACAAAACGATATTAAGAAGAATATATAGTTTGAATATAGAGTTAAACACTGGCTCATCCCACGTGCTATTTATAAGGTAGTCGACCTCGAAAAAGTATTACAGTATATTAAATATAGGTACATACTTATTATGAAACATATTATCATAACTATAAGATACCTATATTATTCTTTTCTTAAAACGTACGAGGTAAACTTCGTAGTAATGAGTTGATAATGTTTGATTATACATTATAACTATTGCCGTTTTACGTATGTGATTATTGAGCATTTATGTTTTAATTTGTCTGAAATTGGTTATTTTTAGTATGATTTTTTTTATTATTCGTTGCATTAGATTTAGGGTATTGATTTGTTTGAGTTTCTCAAAATAAAATTGTTTTGATTAAGTCTTACATTTGTATTTTATTATCGTGTTTTAAACAATTATGATTACTACATATCCAACTGTATTTGCAATTTTAGATGAATAAAAGACTATTGACTATTTTGAGTATAGACGATCCCAAAAATTACTCTGAATAATCCGCGAATGCAAATAAGGAATTTAGGACTACGAGTTCAGAAATGTAGGCCCAATGTCAATAGTTCAAGTGCTTCAGTGTACAGTGTTTATTCAGTGAACTATATTATAAGTATGAAAGAATCAAGGTACCCAAGGGTACCTTTATTATAAATCTTCTACTATTTTAATTACATTAAAAAAACAACAGTTATTCTGAAAATGTCATAACATACTTACAAGCGATATTTAGTAAAAAAAAAAATAAACTAGTATAGAGAAATAATGGAAAAGGGTAGTGATACTACGTATAACTGTATTAGCTGTGCATGGTGACTGCACAATAAGTATATTCAATGTTACTTCAATTATAAATCGCCAATTCTAAGTACTATATAAAATTATTAGATATGGCAAATCGTCTTTCATATTCTTAGTCGTAAATTATCGGGAATTCATAACTTATCTTTGTCACAATATACCAGATACAGTAGCGTCTCATAGAACAAAATTGAAAGCGAAGCGAGTTACGTCACGAGTCCAAGGGCTCGCATATGGTCGCCACATACGCCATCCGCCAATCAATAAATTCGCCATCCTTCGCACGCGCGTAACGCTAACCAAAGGCGTTCGTCGGGACGTACCCCTCTGTTCACTTCTCTCCCACCCTATCCCCGCAATCCCCTGTCGCTTGAGAGTGCGTCTACTGTTCTCTCGGTATACTGTGTCTTAGTGTTGAAAATCTGTGTGGCGTATGCATCCATTGACAGTCTAAAAAGTTGAAATTTCAGAAATACGAATTAACCTTGCTTTTGAATTGGCTGCGTTCTCCATGCGCTTGTATCTAAACGTAACGGATGGTTAGTTTTACAAGCGTTTCAAGCAACGCTGTACCACCTCGCTGCTGACACAAACAGGAAGTGGCCTTAGCCGCCTGTTTGGGCCCGGATTGACAGTGCCGATAGCGTCTCACCCCCTCCCACCGTCAATCGTTCCCACCCCTCTGCAGTTGCCGCTGACAGGTTAAATTGACGATTTATGCCTATCGCTTCGACTCCCATCGGTTTTGCATACCCAATGCTACACGGGTGAATTTACAGGCGAGAGGAAATTACTCGATGGGTGGTGGTTGTTTACCGCGGCAGCAAATCAAAATGCCATAGTGTCCTACGTGATTTTAGCTTATTTCTTCCATGTCAGTCTTCCATACACCACAGTATACTGACAGTAGCTTCTCTTAGAGCAAAGTTGAAATCAAAGCGAGCGACGTCATGAGTTAGAACTCGCATATGGCCGCTATTCCGCCGACGAAGATATTAAAATGTTTGAGAAAGTTGCTAACTTCTACCTGAGCTTAACGCCAACCAAGGGCGTTCGCCGAGACGTATCCCTCTGCTCACTTTCCTCGTCAGCCTATACTCGCATCGGAGTGCGCTTACTGTTCGGTATGTTGTGCATACACACAGGCGCTATAATATCAAAGATCGGCGGTTTCGTATCGGAAAGCGCGTTGCCGCGACAGACGCACAAGCCATCGGATTGGCTGTCTGTGCTGGACCTATCCCCTGCCATTCAGACGATGGAAAATGGCGGTCTACAAGAAAGTATGTAGGAATAAATAACGCGAACAAGTAGCAGACGCTGCCAGTACCGCATAACATTGGAGACGCGTCCTGTCACAAGAATATAACGAACCGTTACGAAAATCAAAAAAAATATCAAGGCAGAACACGCTTACCTGCAAAACGGCATGACCGCTCGCGCGGACGGTGGCGGACGTATTGAACCCGCTCTCAGTATTTTAGTAGACGGGCCCTGTTTAAGGCCCGTGACGTCTTCCACTAACTATTATATTAGGTTTTTGCATGGAATCTCATTAGCCGGATCCACGGCCCCGGCTTGCATATCGCAGATTCCAATCCTTTTTACTGCCTTTAGCCGCAACTACCTACTACCCCAAGGCGAAGGGTCACTGCGCTCCTCTGGGGGTACTAATCAGCGCGGCGACGCAGCGAATCGGAGACATGAAAGCGGGGGTAAAAGCGACAGGGACAAGACTGGGCAATGGCGCTGGCTATCGGGCTTTCCTTGACTTGTGCGTTCAAGTAGGTGCTGGTGCGCTTCCCTCTCCGACGCGGGCTTTGGGGCTTTCCAGACGAAGTGCACTAACGCGGTTACCGCGACGAATTGGTCGTTAGGACATTCCCAGTATGATCCCAATAAATCCATAATCGCCAGGTTCCCGCGCAGCTGAGACCACACGACGCGGACGCTCGCGAACGTCCCTCGATTTCATAGGACCATTTTAAATGCTCGTTGACCGAGTATGCGGATCAGCGAAGCGTAGTTATGAGGAGATAGCGAACGCAATATGAAATCGTCGGGCGAGTCAAGCCAGTAAACTAGTGCGAATTTCAGATTTAGCAAGAGTAGAGGGCGAGAGAATCAATCATATATATTTATTTTGAATAAAATAGCAATTACGGTCATAAATAATCGGAGTCACCGCAACGATTTGACTTATCGTCTAATAAATAAGAATGTTTATTGACGAAGAGTCGCGAAATATTCGATATCGATAGACAATGCCTTTCGGAAACCAAGTAGCTACACACCGAATAAGGATGTCGATATTTGCACTTTATATTGGCCGCAATTTAAATGGCTAGTGACCCGTGAGCTGGTCTTATCTCAGGCATTAACTTATGAAGGATTGTGTGATTTCCATTATGATCTCCTTATGACCTAAATATTAATTGCATCAGGTTTGTTTTTCTCTATCTCTCTACCTATAATCCCTACACATGCAGATGCAAATGAGATCAGATTTTGTTCTCATTTGAAGTGGACGCTATTTTTAAGTGGAAGCCTTCTATACCTAGGAGCTTTCCACTTCAAAATATTCGACACAGCATGGTGTTAAATGACAACTTGCGGAGTGTTGAATCGTACGTTGAACTGCGAGAAACTCCCTTTCTGTTATGGTGTAATTGCATTGTTCAGCGGTTATATTTTCTTTTATTTCTTGCAGGCATTTTCGTAAACCCATATGAACGTTCTCTATAAAAAAACGATAAATCAGACATTTTAAGAACACCTAACCTTATAAGAGATGATGATGATTGATGGATGATTGATGATGATAACTCGATGATAATGAGCCCTAGACCCAAGTAATTTAGTATTGAAGTGGTTAACACTGTAGCAGTCAATCAATTCGAATAAGGTACAGTCAATCAATTTTACGGTTACATGTGCGATGTGTGGACGTGACAGGACAAAATACGCGAGAAATGGATTTGCGATTGAATAAAAACCAATCTGTATATTGCCTCGTGAAATTGATGAAATTCCAATTGAATTATATTAAACTGGATGTGGATACATTTTTATACGTTTCCGGTGTATATATGAATGGAGATATTCATATGGAAGAAATAATCATACTAAAGTATCTTACTTAGTCTGCTTAAGTAATTTTCCGTGTTCGTTGAAGAGGATGGACGACGACATTCTTTTACAAACAGTCATCCTTGGCCGTACAATCTCCGAAAATATTTGTCAATCCAATTATTTAATATTTCGTTTTTTGTCCTTATTTTTATTTTGGGTTATGTCAAGTGTCAAATATTATATTACTTCGGTGTTGACAATTTTGTGCAGTAACTATTATTACTATTGCTTTTCGTGTGCATTAGCAGCATTAAGCTGATGCATGTACTTCTTTTGTCACTTTCATATTATCATGTATATGTTGTAATGTTGTAAGTAGTTATTATTTTGATATGTTTTAATTTAATGAATGGTTTTGCTTTAATGTATGTGATATTTATAGAACCATGATGAAATTACTTTTCATTTACTTATGAATTTCTGAGTGGCATACCTACTCTTTCTATACTTGGGTATCTCGGTAAGACAATGGGCTCGATTGCGGTTCTTCGTGAACATATCGGAAAATAGTTCGTGCGAACGAGACAAAGTAGTGCGTTAGGGCAAAATGTAAAATGAACGGTTGTATCTTTTCCCACATCAAAAAATCATCCGAATTACTTTGAAAACATTTTCGTCTCGTCATACATTATATTACATATATACATTATGTTAGATTGGCAGTTTAATGCTGGAAAAGTGACAATCATTCATTTCAAATTCTGCTTTAACGGATTGGCCGTTCTCGTTTGCATGAACAAATTCCAATTTTAGTTCACGGAGAAACGCAATCGGGCACAATGGCTTCTGAATACATAGGCTATTTTCGACTTACCCCCAGCGGCATGGACGAACAGTGAGTGTTTACTAACCTGGTATAAAAACTATATATATTTCGTTGGCTTTTGCTGGAAAATAAAGTGATTTCGGTAAAATATAGGAAGAAAACATCACACCAAAGTCAATTGCAGCAAGTACATATATTCGCTCCCATGGGTGGATGAAAGAACCCTGAACCAAGCAAAATCTATCGCCTGGTACAGTTGTAAGACTCTAAGTTTCCAAGAAGCACAAGACGACATGCTAGTCAGGTTGGCTATGATCGCGCACTCCATATCGTATTGATTTTCATTCAGATAGATCGTAGCGTCATATAGGAAAGGTGTTTAGATTTAAACATCGATGACCGACTGGACGACAGGTCCTGGTAGCGAATGGTTTTATGCAGCTTGGGCCACAAGATCTAATTTGTTCTCGGATCGGCTCAACCCACGATTCAGCTCCTATTCAGAAGCTTCCATGTGCGGAAGGCTACCCCGAGTAAGACTCTCGCGTCTCAGGCATCACAAGCTGGTGGACCGGTTTATCCTGGTGGGATTGCCACTGGACGGTTTGCGCACCGTTCGGCGACGCCAATCGGTTGTGCACTCTGACTAATTGCTGAAGGAGTCTGTAGACATATATTGTCTAGACATATGATGTCAATATATTGTCTTCTAAGCAGCGGGGGTGGATGTTGACCTGCTGTCATCCCACTCTTGAAATGACCTTGAGCCACCCGATCCCTTGTGGCACTACGGGCAAAGGACGCCCCGGTTCACGATAAATTCAAATTTAATTACCGCTGTAATACAGCAGGTAGAGGCCGCGTAAGTGACTCGGTAGTACGGGACGACCAGTAACCAGTCGTGAGGACGGAGGTATCCTGAAGGTAAACTCCAGACAAAGATATCCTAACCAAACTGGTAGTTGGTGTGGGGTGAGTTTATTGTCCCGGTGCCTTGCCGTAAAGCATTGGCCTCTGACGGGCATTTTAGCTTAGCTGGAAGGTAGGTCTGTATTCGTCTGTAAGTTTTCTACCTTCACCTCACGGGAGATAGAACGATTAATATCGATAAAACTTCCTGAGGTGACTGGTTTGCCCGTTCTAGTTGACACCTTTTGACACCTCAAGTGAACGACGGGTTGCTAATGACACTCGTGCAGTGGGGCCACTAGCACCCGCATTGATTTGTCTGTCGGCCCAACTCACTGGTCAGCACACACGGGTCCGGTAGCCTCCACATAGAATTTCGATCCAGCTAAGGATTCTTGTTCCTCCTGCAACTGTGTATGCAGGTGGGTCAGTGTTATCCGGGTGATGTTCTTCGGGCGCAACTAGGCGGTTTACGCATCGTGTGCCATCAGCCGTCTGTGCACTCCGACGGATAACCGTGGGAGTCTGGGAACAACATAAACTTTCCCATGAAGCGGGGGTGGTTGTTGACCTAAAATATCAGCCGCTCTTGAAATGAACGGTCTGCTACCCAATCCCGCGTGAACAGTCAGGCAAAGGTTGTCGCGGTTGGCGATAAGTTTGAACTTAATTATCGCTTAGACCGCTTGAATTACCGGGGTAGAGGCCGCACAAGCGACTTCGATCCGTGACCAACTGTTGGCCAGAGAAATCTAGCCAAATCTGGTAGTTAGGGGCGAGGCTGAGTACCTCTCAGTGCCTTCCGTAATGCGTTGGATTCTGACGGGTGAGCTAGCGTAGCTAGATATTGGGCTGCATTATTCCCAAGTCTCTACGCTCACTGCAGGTTCAAAAAACAACCACATATCGTTATAACATATCGACCGCTTCTGGGGTGATGGGTTCGCTTGTTGTAGATGACACCTCGAAAGCGGACAACGACATTGAAGAACCTCGCCCATGTGTTTCTTATGAAATGTATTAATACTCTTTTGAAAGAAAGGATTTATACGTATGTATATAATTATTATTTTGTGAGGGTAAATTGTGAAAATACCCCACGGTGCGACATATCCAGTTAGTGCAAGTGTATCGACTCATTTACTACACGAGTCAAAGCTGGACGTCAATTTTGGGCGTTATCCAGGTGAAGGCATCGCTCGGCGCTCTTTGTTATTTGACCGAATTGAGTATCGATTGGCCGTCCGTGCTCTGCTTTTATTACTGAAAATATTACCGAATCGACATCAAAGGAAATTTTTAATGACACTATAATATCGGACAATGCTTTGCAATATATATGTACGCACACGGGTGTTTGAATTATGAAGCGGGATATATTGTACTACATAAAGTTGTCTACCCACTGTTAATATTTTAGGCGTTTGTTTCTCACCACAAAAAAAAGTTGCAAGTGGTCACATAGACGATAGGTTTCTTCATTAATTCGTGGTAAATTGCAAGGCGCTGCGTTATCTCGCTACTTCACTTTCATTTGCAAAAGAAGCAGTATAAAGGTTGACGCGCATTTGCAAGTTTTGCGGAACTGACCAGGAAACTTTCTTATCAAATCTAATTCAAATGAAGCTGACATGGAATTCTTTGACCAGAATAAATGCCACTCATCGTGGATTTTCTTGTAAGGAACTACTTATCTCATTAATATTTACTCTATACAGTAAATATTGAACACTGAAGCCGCCCTGAATGTTGACATTGGGCTCGATTGTGTTTCTTCGTGAACTAATATCGTAAAATAGTTCAAGGGATCGAGACAGAGCAGTGCGTTAGAGCGGAATGTAAAATGAACGATCGTATTATAAATAAGATAAAAACGAATTTACGGCGTAGAGTTTGCAACACAAAACGTTTCGGCGAAGTTGAAACAAGTTTGGTTGAAGTTTAGTTGTTACAAACTTCTCGCAGTAAATTCGTTTTTATCTAATTTATAATATCTAACAACCGCGATAGCCTTTGATTTCATATGAACGATCGTATATTTTCCCGCACGAACCGTACCTGCCAAACATAAAACCATCTGAATTAGTTTGAAAACCTTTATGTTTAATTGGTAGTTTTATGCTGGAAAAGTGACAACCGTTCATTTTATATTCCGCTCGGTCTGGATGGTCCTGTCTCACTGGCATGAAATATTTCCGTATTTTGTTCAAGAAGAAACGCAGTCGGCCATTTTATAAATTACGATATAAAATATTTATTACATTGTAGTTATTACACCATTTGCGGATATATGAATAATAGTGGGTCATATGAAATCAAGACTATCACTGCTGCCAGATATTATAAATAAAAATCATATTTTAGACATCTTCCCTAGAGAACGGCGTTAATAATATTGCCGAAACATCGGGTGCTTCGAACATCACGGGGTAAAATCCGATTTTGTTTTATTTATAACCAGTGTGTCCGTTTACGATAGATACTCAATATGCTTCAATTGATTCTACGACATACACCATTCGCCCAGGCCTTTCTTCTATTTGAACAATGAGAAGAAATGAATGAAATGAAATGAGAGTCAGACGCTCAAATGTAGTGCTTGCATCTTTAAATCCAAAATGCATTTTGAGATATAGAAAATAAAATTTTATCTGAAAATCAACTTTGATAAAGAAAGTGTTTTTTTTTCTGAGACTCTCAAGGACCTACCGATCTCAATAATTCAGTTGTATAATTTTCGGTATCAGGACGATTGCAAACTCGCAATGACACCTTCTTAAACAAGGGAGATGCCTCCACATATACTGTTGCTATGGTGTTTCCGTTAAATGTATCATCGGCGTTAAGGGGAGGGTTGGCTATTGCCGCAAAACACAGAGGGTTAGCTACTATCGCGGGCTTCGTCGCGTAAAACAGCAGGCCTATTTGCCGCTTATCTCGAACAAAGACCCTCACCAGGTGATTACCATAATTAAACACCCCTCAATTTCACCCTAAATGATGCTGTCGTTTCATTTTATTCCTGCCTTCTCCCTCTTTTTCTAGCACAGCCGGATCATAATGCATTTTAACGATTGTAGGTCGATGATTTAGAGCACAGCCGCTGTGCTGTGGTTTTAAATTATGCAACTGTTCGCACAAACTGGTATTCATCAAAGATTATTAATTTTCGAATATTTTTCACGTATTTTTTAGCGTTACACAATTTCATGAATATTTAAAAGACAATTACGTACACAGCGTTAATAATCACATATAATAATCAGCAGCTCTGTCAGCAGCTCTATCAAGCATCGTTCTTTAACTTTTTACTGAGTAATTACTAATTCATGTATACAGTGTGTGGCCATATTATTAGGGACACTGTGAACTTTGGTACTAATTTGCACAATTAAAAAAATATTTTCTCGCAAACAACATGTATGTTGAAGTTTTTAGAGTCGTTGACTTATGATTTGTTAAACCCACATTTAAGAACAAATAATTTAGGCCATCACAATCACATGAAATGGAACTTACCGCTTAAAATACTGGAATTCTCAATTTTTCTTCAAAGACACTTTTTTGTCGTCACGGAGAGAATGTTTACGGTAAGGTAAGTTTTTTTTTCATAGGTGTGACAGACAGCCCTCTATGCAGAGGATGCATGGAAGAAGAAGAAACGCCACAGCATGTGCTCATGGAATGCAGGAGCGTGGCAGAGCAACGGGCAAGAATACTACAATCTCCAGCATCTGTCCCGGAGGCCTGTAGCAACCCAAACAGGCTGCTAACCTTCTGGGACAGCCTGGGTTGGCTGGAGTAACATAAATGGAAACATGAGCCACGCACAACGGCCCAATCAAGAGGTCAAGTGCGGGAAAAAGCCCAGACAAACTAACTAAGGTAAGTTTTTCATAATCATTATGACAACTATGGTGGCTTGTAAAGATTCATAACTTTTGACATTATATGCCCTCACTTCATTGTAAAAAAAACTCATACTGAATATTTTCAGAAAAAAATAAGTAGAAATTCCATTATTATTTTTGTTATTTTTTTTAAATTATTTTAGTAATATTGACTCGATAAATATATGTAAAGCTTTCTATTTTATGTATATCAAAATACATTTTTTTCTAAAAAGAAAGCCAGAAATATTTCAACAAAAATGTATTTCCGTTAAATAATTCTAAAAATATTCTGACTGAGTTTTTTTTTTACAAAAAAAGTGGGGGCATATAAGGCTAAACTTAGATAATATTGCAAGCTGTCATTGCTATTTGTCATCGTGATTATGGAAAATTGCTTTACCGTAATCATTTTGCTCCGTAACGACAAAAACTGTAATTTCAAAGAAAAATTTAGAATTTCACTATTTTACGCGGTAAGTTCCATTTCATATGATTATGATGGCTAAAATTACTCATGTTTACTGTAGGTTAACAATACCATAATTTAACACCTTATAAAACTTAAAAATAAATGTTGTTTAGGGGAATACATTTTTGAAATGTGCAAATTAGTACCGAAATTCACGGTGTCCCTAATAATATGGCCACCCACTGTTATACAAAACTTTGCTGATTAAAAATCTGACCGTGCAGATTTTTTTTGATCAATTAACTACAAGAACGACAAATTTTATAAAAACGGTAATGTCATCAGAAGGCTTTTCCGGCAAGTAAACAAAAACTGATTTAAAAAAATATATATTTCATAAATAAAATCGATTCTCATCAAATTATATGGCGAAGTTCAAATATATTAGTGTAGCTTGTATATGAAAAATTCCAACCAAAAAGTCACAATAGGATTTTGACCCAATGAGGCATATGTGTAACAAATTTTATATCCCTAAGTCCAATATTTCGACAATGATATATGACTAGTGCGCCCCCTAGTGGGCCGATTTCAATCACATCCTTTTCAGCTCTTGCCATGACTAAACGATGCCTACATGCTAAATCTCAGCTCAATCGGATAAGGCGTTTGGGCGCTATCGAGAAGGAATACATACACACAGACAGACTTTAATCTGGAAATGGTCTTAAACGTAAATTGCGTGTTCACAAGACTTTCCCTTCTGGTTGGTTGGTGGACAGGAAAAATAAAAACACATAAACTAAAGTGGCACATAGCCCAAATTTATATTAAATTGTTGATCGTAAAAATATCGAAATTGGAAATCGTTAAAGAAATTTACAATCCCATTTAATTTGACGATAAACGATATTATGGCGCTTACGTATCGGTTGAATATGATTCACAGATAGTTTCAGTAAGGCTCTAAAGGTAATCAAGAAAAAAATATAAAACACAGATTTACCCGATTTAGTAATCACTAAATCGGGTAAATCTGTGGCTTACGTTTCTTTTCTCGACGGCCTCTAATCGAGGAAACTGCATATCTATGAAAATTCATATTCAGCCGATACGTGAGCGCCATAAAATCATTTTTCATTGAATCAAATGGGATTGTAAATTTCTCAATTTGTCAACAATTTATTATGAATGTAAGCTATGTGCCACTTTTGTTAATGTGCTCTTTTAGTCGGTAGAAAATGTATACATTTGATATGCGTCAAAATATGATGGTTTTGCAGTGAAATGATTTAAAAAACCTGCACGGACAGATTTTTTGGTCAACAAAATTTTGTATATACATGGTTTAGTAACCATATGTCAGCGTTTACAAAAACTGACAGTTGAAATTACGACTTGTCAGTCGAGTTCAACGGTCGAGGAGAAAGGCAACACGATCGCGCCAGGTTGAAAACATCAAAGATTACCAATCCAATCCGAAAATTGGCTCGATTTCGAGGTGATTTGTCATCTGCAGACATCTATGGGCTTTGGTCTAGCGGAAATGTGGCTCTGCGCCAAGATTGAAGCTTCAAAGGGCGTAAATTGTTATTAAGCGTCATAGAAAATAGTCGCCGAATTACATCCAATAGTGGAATATTACGCAGATCTTAACGAGGAAAAGAAATAAGAAGACTGCATGTTTTGTGAAGGAGGAGGCGAACGAAGAGGAGAGGGATATAATTACGAATGCAAATTAAACTTATAATGTTAGAATAAAATGTTTATTTCGTTATTATTTTAAATAAATTTGTCAAATAATATTGTGTTGTAAAGTATTTCATTTAATTTGGTTAATTCTGGCATTATTTTTACAATGCATAAAAGAAATGGAAATAGAAACATATTTATTATCCGAATTATGGTTTAACATTTATGGTGATAATGTATAACAGTACGTTTCTCATAATTCCCTGTTATGGTAACAAATAGACAATTTTACTTATTTGGTAAGATTATAATGTTAAATTAATTGCTATCATTATTACGCTGGCTTACATATAATATAAACCATAAATGGTTTTTATTAACTACTAGCTTTACCCTGCGCGCGTTGCTACGCCAAATCGGTCGCATTCGAAATTCAAATTCGCCGCTTTAAAATTCATTCGACTATAAAAAAAAAGAACTCACTCCTGTCTTTGCGATCGCATTCGAAATTCAAATTCGCCGCTTTAAAATTCATTCGACTATAAAAAAAAAGAACTCACTCCTGTCTTTGCGGTCGCATTCGAAATTCAAATTCGCTGCTTTAAAATTCATTCGACTATAAAAAAAAGAACTCACTCCTGTCTTCGCGGTCGCATTCGAAATTCAAATTTGCCGCTTTAAAATTCATTCGACTATAAAAAAAAAGTACTCACTCCTGTCTTCGCGGTCGCATTCGAAATTCAAATTCGCCGCTTTAAAATTCATTCGATTATAAAAAAAGAACTCACTTCTGTCTGAGCGGTCGCATTCGAAATTCAAATTCGCCGCTTTAAAAAAAAGAAGAATTTTGGTTTTATTGAGGACACAAAAAAAAATCTTTGGTCCGATCGGCACCAAACTTCACAGGAACCATCTCCAAACTAATCTAAAGTTTCCCTCAAAATTTCATCAAAATCGGCTGAACAATTTAGTAGTCCATAGCGGACATACAAACATTCATTTTTATACATATATAGATAACAAGCTGCGCCCCGCTGTTTCACCCGCGTGGTATTTTGGATAATTTACACTATATCTTTATAAATTATAGCCTATGTGTTATTCTGAAGTGTAAGCTATTGTGTTATTCTGATGTGTATTTCTGATTCTGAAGATTGTGTTATTCTGATTCTGAAGTTAGCCTATATGTTATTCTGATGTGTAAGCTGATATTGTAAAGTTTCATCAAAATCGATTCAATAGTTTTTGCGTAAAAGAGTAACAAACATCCATACATATATTCTTACAAACTTTCGCGTTTATAATAGTAGTAGGATGAAAGAAAATTAGAAAAGCAAAATATTTGAAAAATAATAATTATTGCACTGGCTTACATATAATATGAACCATAAATGATTTCTATTAATTATAATAAAAGGAAATTAAAAAAACAATATAAATAATAATAATCAAAAATTCCAGTAAAAATCTTCTGTTAGTAAAATATTGAAATAAACATTCAAACAACATATGTTGTACAAAAGATATAGAATTGTCACAACTGAAAATAAAAACATAACATCAGGAGTTACATGGCCACGTATATATATATATATATATATATATATATATATATATATATATATATATATATATATATATATATATATATATATATATATATATATATATATATATATATATATATATATATATATATATATATATATATATATATATATATATATATATATATATATATATATATATATATATATATATATATATATATATATATATATATATATATATATATATATATATATATATATATATATATATAAAAATTAATTACTTAAATTAAAAGAGCAAACGTTATGCTAATCATAGATAATATATTTATATACATTAGAGTATACTCGCTATTCAACATGCATCGCCATACACCGTGTCCCATTTTGTTTTTCGAACACTGAGCTTCTAGATTATTTCGGCCATATGAAACAACTTCTACTAAGGAACTATATGCATATCATTAATTCTTTAGTATCGTTTCGCGGTGCTTGCGTATATACCGTGTGTGTTCCTTCGCACGTAATTAGGTTAAGTCCGCGCAGGTCTGTGAAAATACTCTTTTTAATATTGTGATTATGGTATCTTAATTTGCATGGCGAGTGTCATGGAAATGGGCTTGCCGCATTGCGTTTTCCGGGTAGATGACAACCTGCGGATGCTGGGACGCCTTTCAGCGCGTCATTGACAATAAACCTGTTGTGTCACACGTCGTAAACAATGAGGCCCCATTCACACATAGCCAAACCGTTTATCTTTCTAAATATTACAAATCCCAAGACTGTTTTGTTACCACAAAAACTTTACCGGTGATAGGATATTTGCGATAGTCCGTGACGAGCGTGGATAATAAGAATGCAATGCATTGAACACGTTCGAGTCAATCGCTTACGCAAATATACTGACAGGTGAAAATTCAATATTATTTCGTAATACAACTGTTTTAAGTAATATAAAAATTCAAGTATTATATCAATTTAATTTGCGGCTTGGGTTAAGATATTGCACGTCAGTGAGTTCATCTATTGTACACAATATCTTATTATAATATTCATTCCATTTCAAGTATATAGGGGGATGGGGGGTGGGAGGGGATTGCAGCCCCTATCGATCGCTAGCCAATAGCTCATGTACATATTACGGCAGCGAGGCGCTCCCAAGTATTTTCGACAGGAGGCGACCGCAATCTCGCGAGCGTTGATGTTTTGAAAAACTAGTTTTGAAAAACTTGGTGTGTAAAAGCCTGATCACTTTCGCTATAAACATTTTATTTAAATGTTATTAGTGTAGCTTGCATATGATATATTCCAATCAAAATTTCACAATTTGAATTTCGGCCAATGAGGCACCTGTGTACCAAACTTCAAGTCTCTAAGTCTTATATTTCGTGTTTGAAATATAACTAGGGAGTCCCCTGGTGAACTAAATTTATTTATTTATTTGTTACAACTTGGTAGAGAGTTAACAGTGAGATCGTACAGATATAATTTGTAACTATTTATATAAGCAATGGGAAAATAAACACAACCCATACGATCATTCTAGACGAATGCCCAACTAGATCGTACAGCCTGTATCTGGCATAAAAAATATATAGCCTTTGTTTTTGAGTAGTACTGACGTTTGAGTAGTACTGACTAATAGACTATTTTCAATACTAAGATAATGGCATAAAATAGTACACATATTAATACAAATATATATGCTAATTCCACAAACTTTAAATTCAACCACAAACTTTTCAACACTTGCCACAACCAGATGATGCCTGCATGCCATATGTCATCTCAATCAGATTAATCATTTGGGTGCTATCGTAAAGGAACACACGCGCAGACACACATAGCGCTAAGAGCCAACAGATGGCGTTATTATTCAAATATATAGTGGAATTTAAATATTATTAGTGCAGCTTGTATAAGTGACATTCCAGCCAAAATTTCACAGTGTGATTTCGGCCAAGGAGGCATATGTGTACCAAATTTCAAGTCTTTAAATCCAATATTTCGAAATTTAAATATGACTAGAGCGTCTTCTGGTAGACCGATTTCAACCACAACCTTTTCAACTCTTGCCAAGATCAAATGATGCCTTATACATGCCAAATTTCAGTTCAATCCGATTAAGCGTTTGGGCGCTATCGTGGAGGAACACACACACACAGACACATATATGGGCACACATACCGATGATACACAGATTGTCTTCAATCTGGAAATTGCTCTAAGTGAATATTTCCATCTTCATCGATTAAAAAAACAGTGCTTTCACAATACTTTCTCTTTTGGTCGGTTGGTGGGCCAAGAAAGAAACAATATTATATAAAAAAGTATTTATAATAATAAAATAATATAAGTCAAAAATAATAAAAATTACCTATATAAAACTATTCATCTAATAAAAATCAATCACTGGATTCCGTTTTCGAATTTTACACTTCGAAACTTAAGAAATTTTTGTCTTACACCTACAAATATCTCAGTTCTACAAATTTATAATTGAATTCATTTAATTATTACTTTTGTTGACTTTAGTATCTCTAAACTGGGAAGTTTATATTCTATGTAACTAAATCTAACTATGACATAAAGCTTAGGTATTCACTTAAAATTTTCAGCGGCCATTAAAATAGAAAGACCGTTAACAGAATTTCCCGCCTCTGATCTACGATAACTAGTTGATGTCTCCAGCCAGTACTCCACCTTGCTGGTTCGCTGATCCTCAGAGGGCACCGTCCATGGTAAATTCCTGAAAGAATAAAGATGATTTTTACCAGAAAGAAATACAATAGAGGAGTTAAGCCGGCAAGCCGGGGTCAACCCCGGCAGCTGTGACCCCGCCAAGAAATAGGCGGGGTCACAGCTGTAGGGGTTGACCAATATTAAGGGTTATTTTAGTATTTACGCAGGGGGGTCCCCCCCTGTATTTTTTTATTTTATTATTTTTTTATTTTATTCGGAAATCAGTTGAAAGCCTGAATGTCCAAGGAAATGAGCAGCTTTTTTTAGACTAAATTATAAATTGGTTCCTGATCGAGGGATTCGCTTAGAAACTCTTTTAAATTAGTGCTTATATTTTTCCTAAAAAATCAAGAAATGATTGTTTTTTAGATATGGTCGTTCCCCGGTATCATGTCATCTAAACTAGTATTAAGTGTCAAGACTCAAGTATCAATTTATTTATTCTGAATATACAACACCCTGCCGTGATAAATCGCAATGGTATATTACAATTCGTCAGTTGTTGTAAATATTTTGACATAAAATTAATTAAATGAAATATTAAATATTAATTGGAATATTCTCGTGTGCATATAAAATAAGTAATGATCAATAAGTATTAATAGTCAATTTAGGTACTCCATACAAAAATAATCATATAAAATTAATATAATGGATCTTTTACCTCTTGAATCACTGATTGTTGTAAGTGTAAATACACGTACTACTTTTCTTTCATGAAAACATCAAATGCGTTTTTCTTAAAACCATTTTTTTCTGTTTTGGGCCTCTGATAAAAAAAAGTACTTGACCGACCAAGTTATTTCCAAAAAAAATTAAAGGTTACTAAATTATCTTCTACATGAACTTAAACAAATTATAATGAAATTGTTTTTATATATTTTTTTTACTAGTTAAACACAAAATTTAGCGGCAAAAATCGATTTTATTTCTTTAAATCCTTGAAAAATTTGAAAAATTATACCTTTTACTTTTTTTTTAGTTCATCTAGAAAATACACATGTAAAAATTAATATCTTAGTTTTATTTTTTTTTGTTTCAGGCAAAATTACGCTCGCTATTACAGGCGCACACAGATACCGTCATGTCTGCAGCGGTAGAAACATTTGCTATCTCAAAAATAGTATTTTTTAGTACGGCAAAAAAAAATAAAAAATTCAAATGTTAATCAAACTGATATAAAAGATTCATGATCAGATTTCAACTTTAAGTTTTAAAAAAAAGTCATGGAAAACGTGTTTTTTGGCATTCTAAACCAGGCTCCCACCCCACTTAAACATTTTAGTCTACATATTTTACGTTACTATTAAATTGACAATCGATATATGTAAAAATGGATATTGGTATATCTGTCTGCCTGTCTGAGATAAATAGACTTCGACACCGTTTGACTGATAACCGTGAAAGTTGGCACATATATGTATTTTTTCATGGAGAAGGTTTTAATGACATCCGATTTGTTGTAACTTACCACTAAATGGCGTTGAAGCAGATTGACTTGTGTACCGCTCAACCGATCGCCATGAAAATTGGTATACAAAGTATTTGAGAACGGATAAAATTTTCGCGCTATCTCCTTTGTAGTAACTCGCACTAGATGGCGCTGCAGCACATCAACTTAATACCATTCATCCAATTGCTATGAACATTGGTATACATACACAGTTATTTGAGCCCGGTAATATTTTCGTGATATCAACGTTGATATATCTCACCTTTACAGAGCGCTGCAGCACATTAACTGCTATACCGTTCATTCGATCGCTATGAAAATTGGTATACATAGGTATTTGAGGCCCGATAGTGTTCTCGTGCTATCAACTTTAATGTAACTCGCCACTAGAGGGCGCTGCAGCATATCAACTTCTATACCGTTCAACTGACCGCCATGCCAATTGGTATACGTAGGTATTTGAGATTGGATAATATTTTCGCGATATCCACTTTGTTGTAACTCGCCACTAGATGGCACTGCAGTCATTAACTTTTATACTGTTCGACCGATTGCCATGAAGACTGGTATTTATAGTATATGTATTGGTATTACCGGGCAACGCCGGGTAATACTACAAGTTTTATATATTTTTTAATTTATTTGAGGTAGCGGAAAGTTACAGATTAATGTTAATCACCTTTAAAGGTATTGGTATGCTCAAAAACATCATCTAGTTTATATAGGGTGAGTTTTTAATTAGTCACATTTTTGTAGTGGCGGAATCAGTGTCACAAAGGAAGCAACTTTTGATATTTTTTGGGAAAAAAAACTTTTTTTTTTTTTTTTGTCAATTTTGTAAATTTTTGTATTGATTTTATCTATTGAAGAAAGGTTAATAAAGCGTTAAGCACGATGCACCATCTAGTGCTAATAAAAAATATTAGCGATAGTTCACTTACCACTAGATAGCGCATCGTGCTCATAGCTTTTTATACTATTTAAAAAAAAAAATGTCGTACCAATTCACCCACTACAAGGATGTCACTAGTTAAAAACTCACGCTGTAGAGAGCATGTGTAGATTGCAGCTTTTGGTTAAGGAATCTTTCAAACGCCTTTGTTTCCATCTGCCTTGAAAAATATTTTTATTGTGGGATAAAATCGAATACCTCGAGGCATCATAGTAATCCAGATCTATTGAGAGGCAGGACTGAGCCAGCCCCTATGGCTGCTTTAGCTCGTCGTCCGTCTCCACCGCCTCGCAGCTGTGGTACTTGGAGGAGGTGTCGTGCCAAGAGTCCAGGCCAGTGCTGGTTAGGTCTTCGGTGGAAGGTTCCGCGAGGGGCTCCAATTCTGGAGCGGTGGCGGCTGCGGGGCCTGGCCCTGCGAACTCCAGCGCTCGTTCTTCGCGACGCTGCTTGAAGAGACGCTCCTTGCTGCCGTTTTCCGTGGAGTCTGGCGATAAGGGTATGCATTCTGTCGGCAAAGGGTTAAAATAGATCAATTTATTTATTTATTTATTACTTACATACACATTCAAAATCAAGAGCACATCAAAAAATAATTAACAATCCAGAAATAACCATTATATGCTTAAAAATGTAGGCAAACATCTGTCTCAGCCCAGGTTAAATCGAGCATAAATTAAATGCAAATGTTTGTTTTACTAATGTGCCAAGAAAAAAATGAGCCTGTCTCGCTAGGCACTCCTGTGAGAAGGCGAGCTCACTTTCTGAGTCTTATTGGAGTGCCACGGTTCTGTCAGAATAAAATAAAACGATATATGCGATACAGCCCAATTGCCGTATCGGCGGCCTTAACTTCGTTTTTATTATTGTATAATTTCCCGGCATAATGAAGGTAGGCAAATAATTTCGTATCCAAACTGAAATCTTCCCCGATTGACTATTTACATGGATTCATAACTGGCGATCTTATATCGAATATACAAATTAATCATACGGATAAAACTTTTCTTATAAAAATAGTCATTTATTTGTAAATTAAATAGGCATATAATTTTGTAATGGCAGCCGTAGCAATTAAATTACATTAGAAGAAAATACATGTAGTTTATATTACTATTGGATAATTAAATTTGTAGAACCAAGGTCACTGTCATTATATTAGTAAAATTGCCAACGTGAAATGGCAATGGGCAGGCCATATAGCTCGCAGAAACGACAACCATTGAGGAAAAAAGGCTCTCGAATGGCGATCACGAACCGGCAGACTTCGTATTAAATAAAATAATAAGCTATTTTATGTATATTACTTTCTTAGCGTTACATTACATTACATTTTATCTTTAATATTTTTTTGTATAAACTATGGGGATGCTGCTTTACGTAATAAGCTCTTAATGCTGAATTAAATAATATAAATGTAAAATTAAGGAAAATATGTTGACCCACCCTGTCGCGAATGTATTCCATATGTTTCAGAATTAAGTAAGTGTGCGTCCATTTTCGACACAATAATATGGGCTCAGTTAGAATCTTGATTTCCCGACGATCTCACGGGGCTCGTGCAGGGCGGGCGATTAAGCCCTAATATTGTAACTCAACTACCGGGAAGATTTATTTGCATATAGTTCATAGTGAAAATCCGAACTAGTATTAAAGTCATTGAAAAGAAGATGTAACCGGTCAGTGGCTCAATAAACGGGCAACACCAAAGCAGTATTTTATTGGAAATCGACACGTATATACATAGGATACGCAGAACAACAGAACTCCGGAATAGAACTCGACCTTCCGGCGCCACGGTCATTTTCCAACACCGCTCAAGAAAAATCTCGGATAAATTGCAAGGTTGGCGTTTAATCAATGTGACTGTCCACTTTCCCTGCCAACCTGTGCGACGACGAATAAGTTGCGCGAAAATAAACTAGTGGTTTAATATCAATCGTACTAATTAAAAAAAGTACTTCAAATTGCATAATTTTAAGAATAATTTAGGTATTTAAAAGTATTTTTTTAATAATATATTTCTTCAAATGTAATACTATTAAAATATAAATTAAAAAAAATACGTGTGGCACTCGGGGACTGCCGCGGTAAAGCTATTGCATAGCATTTTTAACAACTTATGCAATTATAATTATTTATTTATTTTATTTTTTCTGATATCAGATAACTGCGCTCTATCGGAAAACGTTGAAATTATTCCGAATCATTTGCGGATGCGGAAGCAAATGATTCGGAATAAGTTAAACGTCTTCCGATAGATCGCCGCGCATGATTTTTTTATTCGATAAAGCAAAAAAACGGATTATTCGAAAAAAAATCGTAGATCAAAAGATAGATAATTAAATTATCTTTAGAATGGTGCAGGTTTCATAATAATACGCCAGATAGTATTTGCGTAGTAGTCTTTTTTGTGTTCGGTTAGACCTAATTTCACAAATTAATTACACTATGTAATATAAACAAAATCTAAAATATTCAAAGCTAAAAATATTAGGAAAATGTTCTTGTTTAACATATATTTTTTTCGAATCGTAAGCAGTACTCGTTTAGACGTAATTATCAGTTTAAAATCATTAATTTTCGTTAAGAAATTTCTTCATTCGGTCGCCGCGTTGGCCTACTAGGCCCGCGATAAAAGCTATGCAATAGCTTAATAATAACAAATAAGGTACGTATATATAAACCATCAATATAGAAACTAAGACATTGATAATTGAAAGCGTTTGCGTCAATTATTCTAGCGATTTCCGTTTCACCATTACGACTGGAAAAATTATTTTTGTCCCTGTATCTCAATTCGCATATCTATCCGCATCGACCACATATTCAGTATGAATTCCAAAGTAACTGTTATAGCTACGAGTACAATATTATCAAGTCGGACGACCCGTGTCCGCGCGGCCTTTCCTTCCGTACAAAGAAAGGTCCACTCCGCTTCGCTTTTACAAAGGAAAAACGAACTCGGAATTCGCCTCTTTCGCGGTATTCTATTGTTGGAAGAGATCCACGAGGAAATCAACCCCACTTGTTGATCGTCGGATAAAGGAAGGGGTTCCTTATGCGGGCGGGCGTTTCCAAGTTGAAAAGAATATTTGCATATTCGACATGCGGAAGGCGAAGCGAAGAGAATTAATCACGAGGAGATGATAAAGGGAATTTGACAGTCTTTCAGAAATTGAAACAAATTGAAAGTTGAGTAAGAAATGAATAAAGAAAAAAAGACACAGTGTTAAAAACCTAAGACTTTTGCAGGAAATGCAACGGGATAAGTTATGCGTCGCTAAAACCACAACCCAAAAAACCGAAGATAGAACTCAAACAACTACAAAACAAACATTTAAATTAGACAGACAGCAATACTCGTATATAAATACTAGTGGAATAAGGAGTAAAATGAAAACTTGCCAATGGGCATCGAAAAATAATAAACCAGTCAGGTGGAGAAAAAAGGATGATAGTCCAATTATGAAACAGGCATCCCGGACGCTAGTAAAGAAATGATTTTAAAAAAAAACGCCTCGCTCCATAGTACGTATATATTTTTATAAAAAATGTAGTAATGTTTTTATTTATTGCTTTATTTATTTATTTAACAGGGAAAACATACAGCGCTACAAAAAAATATTACAATTACATTAAATACAATATTTCTGGCCGATGACATGCTTTCAACAATAGTTTTAGTTAGTTACTACCTATTTTTTCAGTTATTGGTCAGATAATCAAACTTCTCCCTCCCCCTCTATATTTCGTACATATTTTTAATACAAATATGGTATTTGTCTGCTTAATCGTATTTTGCTGCTTACTCGTCATTTTGATATGTCACAAAATATTTATTTTACTTCATTGTAAATATAAATGTTTTCGACTCCATCATTCTCCATATTCCGTAGATATTTATATAAAATACAACTATAATTCATTATTACAACATGTTTTCTTTTGAAATCCTGAAGGTATTCATTAGTTTCGCGCATCAATTCTGCTCCGTGCATCTACAACTGCTCAAATGGAGACGGTTCCCGCATCAAACTAAGAACAACGAGTGTACCGCAGTTTTCATTCGAACATTGAGTGAATATGTCAGCGCCAGAATGTATTTTTAAATTGCTCAACCTTCGGATCCCACAGCACTGTATAATTTCGGTATTCCTCGATTAGAGCTAGACATTTCTCCTCGGCCCAGTCCGTAGCGATGGATTCTCGTTTACTGGACACTGAACGTGATGCGCAAGACGTACCCACCTACGTCTTACTTTGCTCGCGTCCACGAACGCACTGCGCACCATTTTGTGCTCGCGAATTTACCGCCACCGCTTGGAGCGCTCGCCGCTACGTCTCGCGCAACGTTGCACGCTCCAGGAGCGCCAACGTAAAGTACGCTCTACACTTAGTCCGCGAATCGCACGCGACTTCGCGTCGCGATTTCACCGCGAACTCGCGATGAGCGAAACAAAGCTCCACACTCGTAATGGTTCGCGGTAGTTTCACATTATCATTCGCGCGTTTGAAGGAAATGGACGTCAAATTAGCTTCAACTGCGTCCCTCAAGTTGTGCGCAATAGCGTACTATAATTATGAATATATTAAAAGTAAAAACATAATTATATCATCCATTCATTATTTAATCTTCGAACCAACTGAGCTTTTTTCAAGTAGGATTGTTTACTTTACTTTAGTAATTTCTGTAACTAGATTGCAAGTATCTAAGTCCAATATTTTGAGTTTGAAGTATGACTAGCACGCCCACTGGTTAACCGCTTTCAACCCCAATATTTTCAACTTTTGCCATGAACGAATGATGCCTGCATGCCAAATTTCAGCTCGATTGGATAAAGCGTTTGAGCGCTATCGTGCACAGACACACACACACACACACACACACACATAGACACGTAGAAAGACTTCAGTCTGGAAATGGTGTGTATATGGAAATATATCTGAAAATATGGAAATATTTCCGTCTTCATCTTTTTGATGTTTAGCGCGTTTGCAATACTTTGCTGGTCGGTTGGTGGGCCGGGAAAGTAAAAAATCATCACCCCAAGACTCCCGGCAAGTAGACAACCCCCGTAAATTCCAATCCCTTCACCCCCCTTACCCCTTCCCCTCCCTCCCCCACGCGTCAACCCAATATGCCCCCGTGCGGCAATTCGTAGCATATTTGTAGTATCTTCCGTGGTATTAAAATGGTGTTTTTACAAAAAAAAACAATTTTTTTCTAAAAGTAAATCGTACTTTAAATATTATTTGCGTCGCTCGTATACGAGATCTTCCAACCAATACGCGAATTGTTTCATACCGTGATTTCGGTCCAACAAGGCATCTGTGTACGGAATTTCAAGTCTCTAACTGCAATACTTCGAGATTGAAGTATGAATAGCGCGCCCTCTGGGTGGCCAATTTAAACTAGAAACTCTTGCCATGAACGAATGATGTCTGCATGCCAAATTTCAGCTCAATCGGATGAAGAGATAATGTGCTATCCTTGAGGAATTCACACACACAGACACACACACACACATAGGCACATACACGGACTCACCGACATACTTCAGTCTGGAACTGGTCCTAATCGTCTCAGGGGGGGGGGGGGGGGTCAAAATCGATATGTTTTAATGCGTTCACAATACATTCTTGCCCCGGAAAGTAAAATTTAATAGGAGTCGTCTTTCGTGAGCAACTCCAATGTCTTCCGTTTCCTACATATCATAGATAGAAACAACATTCAAAAACTCCACGATTTTGGGTTTAAAATCCTTGATATTTAATGTCACCTACCGCTGCTTATATTCTGAATGTCATATTATTAGTACTTCGTATAAAGCCCGCATATTCAACTGACTAGAACCCGCATACTTTAACTACTTTGTTTATTCAAGCGATTTTCAAATACCATCGAAGGCCCCTGCCTCCCGCAATAACATTGCTTTTATAAAGATGGTCATTAGTCATTGGAGACGCGTACCAATGCGCTACTGGTATTGCCATAAAATGAATTAGGTTTGCATGTAGTTCATAAATTATGATAAACATGTTATTTCCGGTAATAAACTCGATCCCGCAGTCGTTGCGCCCATTTTCTTACAGCACTGCAACGTCATTGTAATGGAATTTAACGTCGAAGTTTATTTTAGGCAGCGCAGCAGTTATTATGGCTAATATACGTCGAAGGCCCTGTATTGCTTGCTCGATTCAATTCGTGATTGCGTACAAACCAGTTCACATATAAGGTTAATGAAAGTTTAAATACTTTCTTTTATAAACTTTCATAGTCGTAGCTGTGTTCTTGCTCGCTGAATCGTTTACGAATACCTAATCAGTAATTCAAAATATCGTAGGGGTGGGGGTTAAGGCAATTTAGGGGGTGTGTGGGGGTAGAAAAGAAGATGAGGATAAGTGGTTGGAGGACGGGACGGTTAGGGGGAAGGGGATAGGTTGGGGAATTAAGGTGGGTTGGGGGGAAAGGTTAAATGGAGAAGAGGGAGAAGGAGGGATTGGGGATGGTTTGGGGCTAGAGGGGTTGTAATTGAAAATATTGTTCTTATTCCGATATTCGTCTTCTACCGAGGGCTCCTATCCCGCCTTATCTAGTGTGATTTTTTTTCTTCCTACATTGTTCTGTTTCCGTGGGTTTCTATCTTGCCTTATCTAGCGTGCTTTAACTTTAAAGATAGACCAAGTACTCAGAATGCATAATGTTTTGGACAAAAATATTATTCTTCTACCGATATTCTTCTTCTTCCGTGGATTACTCTCCCGCATTATCTAGTGTTTTTAAAGATACCCAAGTACTCGGACTATAAGTTTCGGACTAAAATATTCTTCTTCTTCCTTATACAGTGTGCTTTAATAGATACCCAAGTACTCAGAAACCATAAAGTTTTAGAGGAAAATATTCTTTTTTTTCCAATATTTTACATCTTCCGTGGATTCCTATTCCGCTTTATCTAGAGTGCTTAAATATTTACCCAAGTACTATTGTAATATAAAGTTTCGGACGAAAACAAATTCGCCATCGGGAAGGGGGAGTGGTGGCTTGGGGGGGGGGGGAGTGTAATAATATTAAGATGAAACAGTCCTTGGTTTTCATGGTGATCGGTAGAGCGGTATAGAAGTTCATAAGCTGCAGCGCCATCTGGTGGCAAATTACAATACAAATGGCAAATTACAAGTGAATAGCGCAAAATATTATGCGTTCTCAAATGTCTATGTATACCAATTTTCATGGCGATCGGTAGAGCGGTATAGAAGTTGGCACCATTTGGTGGCGAGGTTCAATTAAGGTAATATTGGGCCCGATTGCGTTTCTTTGTGAACTAAAACTAAAATTGGTGCAAGCGAACGAGACAGAGCGATACGTTAGAGCGGAATATGAAACGAACGATCGTCGAAAAATACTACCTGCCGAACCTATACTCGTCCGAATAAATTCGAGCATATTTCGTGCGGTGTAAGATTTGACCTTGGCGCGCAGTTTTAATGCGAAAAATTGACAGTGACTAGTGGTAAGTTATAACACAGTTAATAGCGCGAAAATATTATGCGGGCTTAAATGTTTATGTATACCAATTTTGATGGTGATCGGTTAAGCGGTATAGAGGTTGATGTGCTTCAACGCCATCTAGTGGTAAGTTACAACAAATCGGATGTCATTAAAACCTTCTCCATGAAAAAATACACATATGTGTAAACCTTCATGGAGATCGGTCAAACGGCTTCAGAGTCTATTAAGCTGGGACGGACATATATACCAGCATCCATTTTTATATTATATATAGATAACCTTAAAAGAAAATTGTTAGTTTATATAAAAAAAATGTTTTCTATTCTCTTTGAAGTATTTTATTACACCACTAGCTTTAAGCCTGAAAATAGAGAAATTTATGTTGAAGAGATTTTTTTAAAAGAACGATATATGTAACAAAATGTTTGAATTTTCATTGCGGCTTACAATAACATCACGAGCAATTTTGTGTAGTCCTTCTATGGAATTCACAATCGAAGTATGCCCATAATCTTAAGTGGCAGCGAAAGTACCCTATGCAGTATTCTCTGATATCTCGCTGTTTATTACGTTATACTGAAAGAAATGTAATAATAAAACTTCGATTTCATTTCTAATACCATTCCACCACAACCGTAAAGAAATTTAGCAGCAATTCAACTAGCGAATTTAACAGTTAACTGCAAACGAGCATTGCTCTCTGACATCGCGTGATGTCTTACTCGATAACTTTAGATGCGTTCAACCCTTGTTAAATCGCGGCCAACACGCAACGGCTTAACGTAAGCGGCTAACGGTTTAGGCTAAGCGTTGATAGGCCTTTCATGTCAAATTTTTGAGTTTATTAAATTCTCCGCATAGATTGAAAAAAAAAATATTTGTTGCAATTAGCGTTTTGTTTACGAAATTTGTACAACTTATAGACGCCCGAATAAGTTTGAACAAATTTCGTGCGGTGTTAGATTTAAATGCTTTTACTTCAGTGGGTAGATATAATGCGGAAAAGTGAAAACAGTTTATTTCACATTCTGCTCTGACGTACTGCTCTATCTCGTTCACATGAACTAATTTCCGATTTTAGGAGAAACGCAATCAAGCCCAATATAGTGCCTTCCAATAAGGGCGGGTCGATGTTGACAGTCTGAAGCGGCCATGTTGTTTTGGCGGTGTCTGTCAAATCTGTTGTTTATTATTCAGTCACTGATGCCAAATTCTCATGGTAAGTCACGATTAAGCAATATGGTTAATCTTTATTATCGAAATGAGTGTTCGTTAGTGCTTGATTATCTCTTGCGGAGGGGACGAAAATTGTCCACCATGATCATGCGATTTGATCCCACTAGACTTTTTCTTGCGGGGTTTTCTGAAATCACAGATCTTTGCCAATAAGCCGCAATCGACCAATGCCCTCAAAGTCAGCATAACCCAGGCCATCGCTCAAATTCAGCCGGATCTATGCGGTAGAGTCATTAAAAATTGGACGTCTCGGATCCGTGCCACCGTGCGAGGCCGCGGCGGACATTTGAACGATTTCTTATTCCATACATAACGGCATACATGGGTCTTTTAGATAGAAAAAGATTTTCGTTAAAAAAATTCGGCATAGCATGTATTTTTTTTGCTGAAAAGTGTTGCTATATTTTACTGAAAAACTAACGAATTTTGAAATATTTTCAACCTCTAGAGAAATTATCAACTTAGTGACATTTTATTTAGATACTGCGATATGTTATATTAAAATCTGAATATTATAATAGTCATTTCGGCTCATTTTTATCGATTTTATAAAAAGATTTAAAAAAATATTAAATAAAACTTTAGAACTTTATCTAAGTATTCATAACCTTTGTACTTAAAGCATTTGTAATTATATCTTTTATTTCAATTATGCAATGTGATGTTTAGGGTGCAATGCTTAA
Source organism: Micropterix aruncella (assembly GCA_944548615.1). Taxonomy (NCBI): domain Eukaryota; kingdom Metazoa; phylum Arthropoda; class Insecta; order Lepidoptera; family Micropterigidae; genus Micropterix; species Micropterix aruncella. The sequence goes on from OX155956.1 coordinate 18,313,062, forward strand.
TATCAACCAGTTCCGTGTTATTGTGGATAAAATGTAGAAATATTCTTTAGAAATATTTTTTATATTTTATATAAATAAAATAGTTTATATATGTAATAGTTTATTTTGGGCAATGATACAGTAACATAATTTGAGCCGATCATGGTATTTGTGAAACTGGAATTGAAGTCTGCGGAGCGATGTCCCTTTAGAAAATCTGTATACAGTATTGTTAACACGTGTGTTTTTCGAATATTTTTCCTTTCAAATGTTTAATACTCTGTTTTAGAGGGGAGCCTGGTTTAGAAAGCCAAAAAAAAAAGGTTTTTCATGTTTTTTTTTTTACCTAAAGTTGAAATCGGATCATGAATCTTTTATATCGGTTTGATTAACACTTGAAAAATAAATATATTTTTTGTAATAGCAAAACAAACTATTTTTGAGATATTGAATTGCAAATGCTTCTACTGCTGCAGAAATTACAATATCCGATTGCGCCGGTAATAGCGAACATAATTTTCACCTGAAGCATAAAAAAAATAATGTATAATATTTTTAAATAGGTATTTTGTAAATAAACAAAAAAAAATAACTAAAAGTAATCATTTTTATAATTCTTCAAGGATTTAAAGAAATAAAAGCGATTTTCGCCCAAAATTTTGTGTTCAACTAGTAAAAAAAAATATGTAAAATCATTTTTTTGGTTTTTTTTTGTTCATATTGAAGAAAATTTATTAATCTTCTAATATATTTGCTGGAACAACTTGATCCGTCAAGTAGATTTTTTATCAACGCCACAAAACTTAAAAATATGGTTTTGAGAAAAACGCGTTCAGAATCTAATTTAACGAAAAGTAATAAATGTTTACACTTACAGCAATCTGAGACTATCAGCTATTCCAGGTAAAAGAGAAAAAAACTGAAAATCATGTTTTTTTATGGCCGTCTCAACCAAACTTCCCCCTTTAAGAACTTTCCTTTTGAAGGGCGGCGGTGTTGTGTCTAATTATTAAATTTATTGCTACTGCAGCATTAATGGCTGAAGTTGACTAGGATCACGAATGCTCCGGACCTAACTATTGCTCGTCCCTTTCTTAATTCGGTCCTCTCTCTCTCTTTCACTCACTGTCCAAAAACGGCTTCAACTGCTTTATGATTGGTCGGTTGCATTCGTTTAGCTCAGATTAAAATAAAGGCTGCAAATCCCCGTTAATCATAAAGTTAAGTCTAACACCATGCAGATATAATAAAAATAATAATTCACATATGTAGAAG